>DF244655.1:0-24669 GCA_000507305.1 Breviolum minutum Mf 1.05b.01 | reverse complement strand
ATCACAGGTTTGGACATGTGTAAAGTATGTACCGAAGCAGTCCATTCCGTAGCACTTTGAACACGAGTTACTTCACAGGTTTGGACATGTGTAAAGTATGTACCGAAGCAGTCCATTCCGTAGCACTTGGAACACGAGTTACATCACAGGTTTGGACATGTGTAAAGTATGTACCGAAGCAGCCCGTTCCGTAGCACTTTGAAAATGTGCCATTTTTCCCGTACGGTTTCCAGTCCGTTAGCAAAAACATGAGACAGAAATCTTTTGGGTCTTCAGATTTCTTCCCCAGACTTTTCCAACTTGGAGACTTTTTTTTTCAACACATCATTTGGCTTAGCATTCGCTCAACAAAAGATCGCCTGGCTTAACCCACAAAAAAATCCCATCCAATCTTTTTGCGAGCCTAAGGTGGGGCACTTGATTGGGCCCAGTGGTGCCAACATCAAGGTTTGGGCATCCCGGTGAAGGTGAATCCAGTGACGGGGAGGTGTGTGTGTTGTTTTTTTTCTCGAAGCCAAGATTGATTTTCAAAGGGCAATGGTTTCTATCATTTTTTTTTTTGAAAGGACATGAGGGCAGAAACGGTTTTTGAAGGTATATATGTGGTTTAGTTCTTTCAAGAAATCAATTCCTGTCATGGGTTTGCATTGTTTGCACAGTTTCAGTAAGGTGTCAAGTCATTCATGTTCGCCAACCATTAAGAACATCATCTCCTTGAAGATTGCTTTTGAGAAGTTGTGAACAATTTCATGGTCAGAATTTAAGAAGGGGGCTTTTCATGCTTTTGTGTAATAACATCTTTTGAAATGGTCTCCAGTGGTATCTCATATCCATTGACACAACGCAAGCTGAGGGCTTGCAATTACTTGAGAATAAAGCCCTACGAGGTATTATCAGTCTCATATCAGTCTCATCCAAGGTTTATTTTTTTCCGCAGAAAGGGGAAAATCAACTTGTACACAAAAAACGGTGATTCTCAAAAAAAACCGCTGCGTTTGGAAGATATCCATGAGTTCAACTGAACCGAGGATATCCGTGAGAAGGCCGGAGGTCAAGTGTTGGGGAGCTCGATTTGGTCACAGGTGGTTGATGATTGGGAGCTGTGTGTTTCAGCAGTTTCAGTCATGTCAACTACACATGTAGGACCATTCACCATCCCAAACAAGATGCCTTTTAGTGGTGAGCTCTGGATTTGAAATCGTTGCAGGGAGTGTTGCAGTCTCTCAACAAAAACATTTCCAACCAGGGGACTGGCAGCAACTTCGCCCACACGGCTGTCACCATAGATATTTGTGGCTCAAGCTGTACCCACGCTAGTTGAACCTCTCTTTTTGTCTTATCCCGAAGGCAATGACCGATTCTGAGGACGGCACCACAAATTCGTCGTTTTTTTTTTTTTCGAAGTCCCAAAAAAGGGTATGGATCGTACGGATGTGTTTGGCAGGAACTGGAAGAACGAGTGCTCGCTCTTCTGCGACTTCTAAAGACAAAGGACATTTCTTGTAAATGGCTGGATGAGAGGTGAGGGAAATGTCAACTTGGTGATTGGTAGGTGCGTTCTGTTGGGGAAAAGAGGGGAAAGGTTTAGTTGGTGACTGAGATGTTATAGAGTTATAGAGAGTAGCGGCGGCATGAGCCTTTGTGCAAGTGTAAGTGCACATCAACAAACAACATGGCAAAGTCAACAGGAAGTGCTTTTTTTTTGCAGAGCAGCATGCACCAAAAAAGTTCATCTGCGGCCAAAAAAGGTACTCACTCACGAACATGACAATGGAAAACCAAGCATTTGAGGTTGTATTTCCCATTGAAAATGGGGATTTTCCAATGTCTTGTTAGTTTTCAGGGGGGGGTACTTCATCTGCAGGATGATAAGAAAATCAAGGAAGTTGGAGAAGAAATTGCCGATGCCGCCTCCGACAATGAACCCTGGTTCGAGCCGGAGCAGTTCATGGAAATGTTTCCTGGCGAAAAGGAATCCAACCAGCAAAGGGCAGACTTGTTGAGCCGGGTTTGAAGCAGGAAAACTGGCGCAATTTCAGGATCACATCCCTTGCAAGGATTTTTGTTCTTCATTTGATTGAACTTGAACTTCATGACTTTTGGAGAATCGTTTTTTTTTTCTGGAGCTCTGACCCGTGTTGTAAAAACACACGCAAAATTGGTCGCTTGTCCCTTCAAAACCTTGGGTCTGCGGGAGCATCGAAGCTGAATTACCGGAAAAACCAAGGCTCAACCTTTGGTTGGATGCCTGCATTGCTGGGAGTCGCTTGGTGGAGGTTGGTGGGCTTGGCAGATGGACTGGCCGTCTTTACAATGGCAGGGTAACAACGGGGCGAAACCGAAGATATTCCAAGCATAAGAGCCCAAAATCAGCAAGGTTGGAAGGATGGATGATTTTTTCCAACTTATTTTTCAGGTAGGTTTGGGGTAGGCATGTCTCATTTCACAGTACATCCAATGTAAATCCCAGCATGTTGGCAAAACCCGGATTTTTCCTGAAACTTCGCTGTAAGTTTTGTGTATCAAAACTGACATTCCCTGATATTTGCCCAAATGTTGCCTCTATCCAATGAACATTTTTTCCCAAAACAATGATCACACATATTGCGATGCAGAGATCATCGCAGCGAAACACCGAAAACAGTGTCCCACCACAGCGGATTATTTCCGAAGAATGTCCCTTTGTTGGATTGTTTTTGAACATCAGCTTTGAAACTGATGTAAAGCAACCATGCTGCAGTGATGTTTATGTGATGTTCAGGGGAGACAACAAAAAAGTTCAAAAACCTAGTCCCTAAGGAGACAATGAAGTCTTGGAGGTGACTGCAAAAGCTTTACGCTGGAGCAAATTTGAGGCGGGAACTGGGCTGATGATTTGTGAACTCAAATCTTGGGTCAGTAGTCGGGTGGGTGAGTTTGCTATTTTTGATGAGATTTTCGGATCATTCTCAGATACTTAGTTGGAATAGTCGTTACATGTATATATATATATATACATATATCTATAAGGTGTGTATGATATATTATATGTTACATTTTCTAAAAAGATGATTCCCCTAATGCCCAAGTAAGGAGGGGTTACTGCAACTTTTTGGCTTAAATTCTTGCCCTTGCAATCGGTCACCATCTCTCAAAACGGGCCAAGGAGTGCGAGCCTGAAGACTTACCAAAGGTTTGGGCGGGCACGGCTTTCGGAAGTTGGCGAAAATCCCCAAAATCCTCAACTTTTAACAAGATTTTTTTGGCCAAAATTTATGTAGATGTTTAGTCAACTGTAAATTGCAGGATATAGATGATTCCAACTAAAGGGACCTGAGTCATTAATTTGATATCCTTTTCATGATTTATGTACCTTTCAGAAAGTGTTTCTCGTGGAGTCCCTGGAGGTTTTGAAGAAGATATCCCAAGCCCTCGCCAAGCCTGGCGCGTCACATCTGGAAATTGTGTACCTTGGAAGCTGCGCTCCAATGGTTGAAAATAAACAACAAGTTTCCATCCATGGGAACCTAGATGTTGCAATATATTGCTATGAAACATGTGTAGATAATGAGATTTGAATATATGGATACATATGTTTGAAACAAACTTTACCATCACAAAATTTCAAGTCTGAAATTAGAAGGGGAGGTCATGACGTCAAAATTCATCCATTGACCACCTCGGTGTCTGGCTCGAAGGTGTGCTGTGCAGTTTATACCTCTGAAGTTTTCGGGAAACCTGGCATTGTATCCTGCTCTGACAGTGCCTTGCCATGGGTGTTTTTTCCGCGGGTTTGTGTTGGAAAAGTCTCAACTTTAGGAACTCGAAAACATCATCCAAAATTCATTTTCATGATACCAAAATGATACCAGTGGTAGTAGGGGAATTCGAGGGTTCCATGATCTATCAGTTCAGGATGAACGATGCCGCAAGACCCTGAGTGTGTTCTCAGGAACTGTTGCAAAACGAGAAGGTTGACATCATCAATGACGCTTGGCCTTCAAAACGCGCTACGGATTTTCAGATAATGATTCATGACATGGATGATGAATCTATGACTGATTTGTCTGTGCATATATATATATAGATGGGAGTACTATAGTTGGATACTGAGAGAATACAAGTATTCCTTACATCACGGTGCTAAGCTATCAGTTGAACTGACGGCAGCTCCGAACACTCTGAGTACAGAAACGTCAAACAATTGTATCAAAAAAACCTCCAGCCAAAAAACAGCCACGAAAACCAACATGGAACCCCTAAAACGGAGCTTTGGAAGATGATTTCCTTTTCAAAGGGGTGAGAAAATCAGGTTAAACAAACGTCAATTTAATTTTCGGGGTAGTGATCATTTGTTGTCATCTTCCACTTTTATCAGCTAGTGGTTGTTATATTTGGGGATCCCACATATCCAATTCACCAAATAACCCAAACCAAACAACCCAAGCCATTAGTTGGATCCAACTCCCTGCTGTTCTACCCACGCAGGATGCCTTGGAGGTGGTCACGGGCAGCAGTTACTGCCAACTCAATGACATGCCGGATGAGGAGGCGGCAGAGGTGCTGAAGATGACGGTGGCATTGACCAAACATATCAAGGTGCGAAAAACCATGGCAGCTACCCGAAACCTCCCATAATCATGGTTCCGTGGAAAATGGTGTATCTCCAATATGAGTTTCCTTTCATTTAGGGTGATTTTCCACTGAACCATGATTATGGGAGAAAGGGTATGAAAAAACAATGGGTGCCGAGTGTTTGGGGTTGGCTGAATTATATTAGTGATTTAGAATCTATGATAAATGATAGTATGGATGCTGTATTATATGTATACATATGTATACCTGTTGTAGTTTATACCGTAATCTTGTATATTTATTTTTTCATGTAGTTTACAAGATATGCTGTATGTATATATTTACACACATTCATTTTTAGCCAAGTGATGACTCCACTCAGCAGGAACTGGTGTCGAAGTACAAACCCGGAGATGCAGATTCCTCAAAAAGGCCCCGTTTGTTGGTCGGTCTGGGCGAGTCATCAGTGAGGAAGAATGAAATTTTCTCCTTGAAAAAAAACATACAACCATGGAAATCAATGGGTGGATCTGAAGATGAAATTCCCCCCAAAATAGGATTTCCTATTTTCAGGGGCTACGTTAGTTTCAAGATGTGTATTGATGTTGGTTTTCCAAGAAGGACTGTTGAACAATTACGTATGTCAGAAACAGATTGTGAGATTCTTGTAATGATGGCGATTTGTTTGTTTACTGCAAGCCCAAAAAGCTGGAAACTATACATAATAATATGGAAACCATGAATTTTTGGAAGCTCTTGGGACACAAACCCACACGAATTCAGCTGAACGGAACCGACAGGTTGCGGAACCGCTTGGCATATTTGAGTGGCCTCTACCAGGAGGGACTTGATGAATATGCAGATGTGCATAGATGTCATGTGTTGAAACCGCATTTTTGTGCTTGCGTTCACATTCTATATATATATATATATATATGCCTTCCAAGTGTAGCATTGGCAAATCCACCAAGATGCGTTTAAGACGTGGGTTCGCTTCAGTTCAACTACAGAATCCCAGTTGCCTGACATTTCATTTCAATCCTCAGGCGGCATACCTTTTCTGCATCTCGCCTGCATATTCTGGGCTTTGGCTCAGCCCATGGATACAGAGAGACATGTACTGATACAATTGTACATCATACATCATCGCACCATTCACCATACCGGACCATACCTACAATCTAAGATCAAGTTCTGATAAAAATGCGTGCACTCCACCGAACATGCTCCAATATAAAATATATGTTTTCCCATTGAAAAAAAGGCACCAAACACCCTTAGGCATGACAGGACTTAGGAGCCAAAAATCCCCAACGTTTGCCCCTGGCCCTTCAGGTACCATGTTGACGATCAACCCTGGAGGCTTTCCAAAAGCAGAGAAGGAGATTGCCGTGCCTACCCTGGTCATGGAGCTGAAAGAAGCCTTAGAAGCCTTGAAACCAAAGCCCAAGGAGCAGGCCCTGGAAGAGATGGGATGTGGATGTTATGTGGATGTGGATGGATGCATCCGGATTGGATAGCAAAATATGGAATGGGCATTTTTGTTAAATTGGCACTTTGGTGTTTGATGTTTTTTTGATTGTTGTTGTCGTCGCTTGTTTGCCTGTGGACTTGTATATACTGTAATCCTTGAGATGGCAGAAAGGAAGTATATAACCCGACCTGTCCTGCTTTTATTTCGGATGTCGAAGAAATCAGCCCATAAACCTTGTGGATGTTTTTGTTTTCATGGGAATCCGTCGCCAGGAATTGAAAGAAAAGGTGAAGGAAGTCCTTGACATGATGGCCAACCTGCTAGGTTCCATGCCAAAACCTGCTGCAGGTGCATCAGCAGACCCTCTCAAGGACGGCCAGTGGAGGTTTTTCTTGGATGGCAGTGGATGGCTGTGATTTCACCCTTCTTGTTTGTGTGGGGTGGTCCATTCTGCTTGCAAATCGTGGTTCTTTTCGATTTTTTCCAATCTGTAGATGATTCAGATGATATGCAGAGGGATACTCATACTCGCAATGATATTCAAATAGATCATGATCATCAAGTGTTAGGGGACTGCAGGTGATTCAGGTATATACTCACAACATCTCACAATGTCCTGTCCGATGTTGGAGCCGTCCTTTCAGAGTTCAGGATGCTCAAGCCTATCAAAAGGCGCTAGGCACAGCGAAGTCTTCAGATGAATTGAGCCTTGCAGTGAGGTTGTTTGATTGATGGTTTATTAAATCCAGCTAACCAGTGGATGTTATTTTTACAAGTTTTTGTTTAAATAAATACATCGCAAGTCCCAGGTGGTGCGGGTTTTTACTCAGCAACAAAAATCCTTCTGCGAGATGGGAGATGTTTTTTTTTTTACAGTTATAAATCTCATGGCTAAAGTTGGCACAAGAGGCCTGCAGAAACTGGATATACCTAATGCCAGTTGCAGTTTCGGCCGAGTTTTTTAGTGGGTCCCAGATCACTGATTAAGGTTGTTTGCGTGTTTCACAACTGCAAGACCTATTGTTTACATGTGAAAAGGTGCCAGGGTTTGTTGACTTGGAATTCTGTCTGTTTAACTTGTCTCACCCTCCCCAAAACCCCTGAAGATTAACATGGAACATGTCCTCATGGAGGTTTGGTTCAGATGATTTTCCTTTCCAAGTGGGGTGATTTGTAGGTTCCAGCCGTTATATAATCTTCCAGGGTGTACCCATTGAGTTCATTGGGAAAGTTTCGGGATGTTGCCAGACTTAGCACCGAGGAATGGCACTTTGAAGATGCTGATGAATAGCACGGAGAAGAAAGTCTTGGACAATTTGGGTTCTGAAAAGGGAAAGGGGGTATCTCAACTACGGTTGATTCATTGATGATCCTTCCTTAGTATCTACCCACGCCCAAAAGGGGTATCTTAAATACCTCCTATGACTCCCCTATGAGGGTTGCAAGAAACTGAGGGTTCCCTGTTACCTGCTTGACTTTGGATTTTTATTCATCCCACAAATCCAAGTGCCAACGACATTTTTTCCGCAGGACCTGCTCTTCTCCAAAGATGGATTTGAGTTGATCTTCAAGGCCCTGGCGAAAGTAAAGAAGGCCGACACAGACCAGGTCTATCGTACCTTCCCTGAAACATGGCGGCATTCAACCCCCTGGTTCCTTTCAAATTTGTTGGGACGGTTTACAATTTGATTGATTTTTTTGAAGGGATCCTGTATTTGGGTACCTAGATGTATATATCCCCCTGCAGTTTGAAGTAACAGAAAAACATCCATCCATCAGCTGGTTTTCTCACAGCATTCCAGGAACTTTTGAAGTTTGTGGCGGAACATCGTCCCAGTGCACTGGAGGTGTTTGGGGATTGGGAAGTTTTTTAAAAGATTTTTTGTGGGAAAGGATGGACATCCACATTGATTAGAAAGGTGCCTGGATTCAACAGAACCATTGTGAGATCAAGAAACCGATCTTGGATTCATGTTTTTTTTCTCAGATGACTATGATATGTTGAAAATGATTGAATTCTGTTGAATTAGATATCCCCCTAACATCAATAGATATACTATATATACATGTTGAGTTCCATATGTGTTTTTTTCGCATGGTGAAAAATCATTCCTGCCGCGTTCCGCGCCAGACTGTGGGTGACAAATTGTTGGATGTCTGGATGCCAATGCCCTTGGTGACTCGGGAGATGCGTCATTGGATTTTCTTCATTGGGTTTGTGCTGATACCTTTTTTTTTTGTGCAAGGTTTTGATGGGGTACTCATGGTATGCAGGACTTTGGTTGATATCTTTAGTTCTTATATATATCTATATACATATATAGTCTAGTTTTATGGAGTTTGCTGATTTTTCTTGATATCAATTTTACATATTTTTTTACCATAGTTTCATCTTTAATCCTTACTTTCGCAAGGCAGGTATCTGTGGTTTTCAAACTAAAAAACGATCCATAGACGATCTAAATGTCAAAGTGGCCACGGGGTGGTGATTTCCAACATGTATATGGGGGTTTCCGAAAATAGTGGTACCCCCTAATCATCCATTTTAATAAGGTTTTCCATTATAAACCATCCATTTTGGGGTACCCCTAGAAACAGTTCGATTCTTCCTGCCTTGAAAACAGCCACCTTTGTTGCTTCAGGATTTTGCACCTCCCAAGCCTTTGGTGGATTTGCTGATCGAACAATCGCCAAAGCTCGCAGTGAAGCTTTGGGCCAAGGTTTCGGTGTGTCATGATGTGGTGGATGAGCCGCAGAAGAGTTACATCCAAAATCCCATCCTCAAAATCCCAGCCTCAAAACTTCTCCCAATTAAGTGGCGTGGATTTTGGGTGTTTTTTTCACTTGTTGGGGTTGCACCCAAGTTTTTGGGATAGGTTTTTGAAACGCCACCTTTAGATGCCCCCATCCGGATGGGGGGGATTTTCCTACCTGCAGGTAGACCTTTGGTTTAAAGCCGTGAAGGCCGGAAAGGGCAGTCCCATGTACGATGCACGGATCTACAACGTGATGCACGCACTGGAAGCGATGCCCAGGCCGTTTTTTGGATGATTCGGCTTGTATGAATCCTTGGGAACTACTGTACCTAGGTGGTGGTTTCCAACATTTTTTTTTAATTTTCACCCCTATTTGGGAAGATTCCCTTCCATTTTGACTACAGTAATATTTTTCAAAGGGGTTGAAACCACCAACTAGGTACACTATACAGTTGCCTCAGTTTTTTTGCACAAATATTTGTGTATGAATGAACAAGTGTCTCAACTTGTTCATTGTTGGGATTTTTCCCTATTTTTTCAGTTTTAAAGATAGTACCATGAATTTGGTGGAAACGAAAAGCTCGGCCCAGCAGTTTTGAGGGAACAAACCGCCAGGGTGTTGGAGGGAAAAGACTTGGAAAGCTTTTGTGCCAAAGTCAAAGAGCTGGTGGATATGGGAAAAGGACCGCGGACCGTTTTTGTTGGCAAATCCAGGATGTAAAGCATGCCTTACCAGTCATGCATTTCCGATTTTTTCTGTTTTTTTCGACCAAAAACGAAGAAGAGGATTCCAAGAATCCAATTCATCAGAAACTGAAGAGCTAACTAGCTGTTTCTGGCAATGAAATTGCAGGGGAAATCTGTTAGAAATTTGGCGTTTTTCCTGAATGGCGGACACCAAAACTTGCCACGGAACTGGAAGGAAGTTCTCTGGAAGATACCTTGAAATCAGCCGCAGTGGTGGCTTTGAGATCAGTTCTCTCTAGAGTCTCTTGGTCAAGGTGGAAGATTACAAAATTTCGCCAATGATTTGTAGATGGCTTCAATAAACTCCCAACTTTTGTTGGAGTTTCATGTCTTCAAAGCATGAAAGAAGGAACATCTAAGAGGATTTCAATTGATTAATATACTTCCAGCCTATGATGTCAGGAGCAGAGTAGGTTTTGAGATTTGACCCATCTTTCAGGGTTTCGATGTGTCATGTAATGGTGCAAAGGACAAAGCTCGTATCCCTGCAAACGTGGTGGACTGGGTCAAGGACACACCGTTTGCACCGAAGTAACGTTTTTGATATACCAAGAACAAATTCAGATGTAGTTAGATAGCTAAGTCAGTTGACGAGTATCCAATTGCCTTCAGCTAGAATTCGTTTGTTGACATGCTTAACTGTAAAAGAGGCAGTGAAGATTGGTAGGTGCGACAGCGGGAACAAGGCAAAACCATTTTTTCCTCGTGTGTGATGTCACCCCCAAAAAGGGTAGTTTCATGGTGTTTAATGAAGGGAATACGGTATTCTCCAAAGAAGATATCTAGATACTTTAGGTTGGTGAAACGAAGCAACATGATATGTAAGTATCAAAGATACACATGGTAAAATTTGTATTGATACATTCATATTTTTTCATGTACATACGGTTGATGGAAGAAATCCTGCACCAGTTGATATGGAGAATATCCCATTATTTACAGGGTTTTCATACATTAATTCCAGGTGGTTGTTTGGGATGTCTTCCATCAACACTAGCTGAGGCTGAGGATATTTTTGTCACATCCATCCCTAGGAGCTGAAGGCAGGTGATGGTTATAGCAAGAGCGCAGCTGAAGGTTTCATCGATGCCTATGAGGGTCGAAGTTTGGATCCTTCGATGGTTGTGTTTTTTCCACCTTTTTTTTTGTGTTTTTGTGGGGGTGGTGGTGGCTGGAAATGATTTCTAGCAACTTAAGAGCAAGTTATAGCAGAACACAGGGATAGTAATTTTGAAGTCATAGGAAAGTGATAGAAGATTATAGCTAAGTTAATACGGTAGCACAGCATCACTATGGGTCTTGTATACCATGGTATAGTATATATGGATGTTTCCAAAAATAGGGGTACCCCAAAATGGATGGTTTATAATGGAAAACCCTAGTAGAATGGATGATTTGGGGTTACCCCTATCTTTGGAAACACCCATATATCCTCTTAGGTAGCTTTTTCTATGGCTTGGTTTCTGGGTTCTAAAACTTGAGAACCTGGAAATGAAACTGAGGAAGGTGCCTATGAACAGATCAATGCCTTGAACGCACGTTTTAAGGAGGCGCGACCTTTTTTTTTGGGTCAAACCATGATCTAGGTGGTGGTTTCAAATATTTTTATTTTCACCCCTACTTGGGGAAGATTTCCAATTTAACTCATATTTTTCAGATGGGTTGAAACCACCAACTAGATGATATCTACATACTTAAACACTGAAACGCTCCAAGATCCCATTTCACCCACTTCTTTTCGTTTCGGCATCAGTTTCCCAAGCTTTCCCAAGTCCAAGATGAGAGATCTTTTAGGCTTCCCTCCCCCCCAAAAAAAAGGAAAGAGTCTCAAACATCTCTTTTCACTCCCTTTTTATTTGGCAGAACTATATTCCATTCTCTTTTCAGCATACTCAAGTTTTTAAACGAATCTGATATCCCACCATGCTCAAGTCCGAACCATCTGCCATCACCATCCATCTGTTTACCAAAAACACCCCACCCACAGAGACCGACTATCCGACCTCCACCATGGAAGGCTTGTGTGGATATGGACAGCTTAAAGCAATACGTGGACTCCAACGTCTCCGAGTTGAAAGACTTCATCGCCTCGGTGGCGAAGCGTTTGCCGATGCCCGTGAAATTCACCACGGAGAACAAGTGCCTTCGACAGAAACACGAAACGGGTGGAAGAAGGGGTGAAAGTTCAATCACCTGGTTGGTAAAAAAGGTGTAGGGGTTGAAGGTTGAAGGTTGATGCAGGTACTTGTAGAAGGTGATGAAACTAAAAATCGTGTGTGTGTTGTTTATGTGTGGTTCTTGGCCTTTTTATATATATATATATATATGTGTGTTTATTCAACATGTGTTGGGACAAAAGAATCAGTTGAAAGTGGTGAAGGTCCGCAATTGGCTTGACCATTGAGTCTGAGGTTCGTGGTGAAAAAGGCCATCTTGTTGCACTTTGAGTGTCAAGCACCGAAACGCGGCGAAAAACCTCCGTTTTTTTGTGGAGTGGGTAGGGGTGGGACCTGTTTTTAAGCCGTGAGAGGAGGGGGTTTTACTAGACCTGACTACACCTCTTTCTTGGTCAAACCTTGCTGCCCCCAAGGAAAACACTCAATTGTTTGGTGTGTTTTTTTTTCCAACCAAAACTAAAATGGACCTCATGGAAAGAAAGGAAAAAACGGCAATGGAAATATATAACTGCCTTAAAAAAAGGTCGGATTTTTTGGACAACAAAAAAGGGGTCCCAAGAGAATCAGTGAATTCCCCAAAAAATGTTTGGCCCAAATGTATGAAATCGATGCCATCGTCCATGTTGGTTCAGCCAGTACCACTGACATTCGTTCAAAATCCAAGTGCAAGGATTCGAACGCGCTATTGCGCCTTGCAGAATGTCGCTCGACGTTAAAAGGAAAAGGACAGCGTCACGGGAAGGTTGGTTTGCAGAGGGTTGACGTGAAAACGAAACTGGCAGGAAATCTCAAACATCTGATTCTGTAGCAATGTATGATGCAGCAATGTGTATCTTGAGATTGTGACTTGCCCAGTCCAGAAGCTGAAGTCTTGATTGTACAAGATGAAATGGTTTCAAATGGCCCTCCATCTTCCCAACATACTCTTAAATTTCCAAATCATTGGGCCTCAACCAACGTTTTGCTTTTGATCCAAGGGTGCTACCTACACCACTGAAACGCTTGAATGGAGTCGATGGTTGAAGATGGGTCTCAGTGCTGCCAAGTTGGGGAAATCCGTTTTGAGCGCAGCTACTTGGCGGAGAGAGATGGTAAGATTGTCATGTTGCAACCGATGATGCAGAAATTACGAGCTTGCAATAGTACAATAGTACTTTGTATATGTTTTTATGTATATATATACATAGTATGCAAGATATGTAATGTATATAGTATCCTTATAAGTTTATATGATCATAATCATCATGAGACCTTCCATTCTTTTCCCTCAGCAAGGATGCCATCACGGACGTACCTGGAGTGGTAGACCAAGTCAAAGGGCTCTACAACATGTACAAGATCCTTATCTGTCAGCTGAGTGAAGTTTCATTGAATCGTCAGCCATTTTTGGTGGTTTTTTGGTTTTCTGAACCATCAGAGTGGTAGATTCAGATGATTCAGATCCCGGGGTGTTTTTGGTGAACTTTGCCATTGGCATATAAATAATGAAGGATCTGAATCGAAAAAATCATTGCTATTAGGATTTTTTTTCTTGCTTCTGCCGGATGCTATCCATGGGGAATCATTCCATGATTGGAATATCATCTCGTACGCTGAGGAAGGAAGATGGCGAAGACTTTTTGAGCTTCATCTCTGATTCTAAGATTTGCATTTTGTGTGCATATATAACTTATATACATGTAGAATCACATAGATCATATAACGACATGTATATCATAACAATATCTATTGAGACCTTGTGTTAGTTCCAGCTATTGCTGGTAGTATGTGGTAGTATCTATTTGTTAGTGTGTTTCTTAACCTGTCACTGATCGGTTTTTTCCAACCTTTTTTCGGATTTTCTTGCTGGATCTAAATTTGAAAGTCCACTGAGGAACCTTTCCTGACGTCAGAAGAGCAGGACAAACTCTTGAACCAACTTCGTGCTGCTCAATTTTTTGAAAAGTTCCGGTACGACAACCAATCGGCCAACTGGATTTGTGCGAACTGCCAAGCGATCTACACGAAGGTTCCAAGAAAAGTGTTGATTTTGGAGCCAACACATTAGTTGATTTGTTGAACTGGGTGATGTGGTATCCGCAAATGGTGGCACCTGATTCCCTTCATCGCCTGACCTCATGTTGATTTTGGGCAAGTTAAACCCCACTCCACACAAGGATTTGGTTGGAAAAAATATAGAAAAAAAAGCCATAAGCCATGAGCTAACCCGGACTGTTCCGATTGAGTGAAATATGATTCCATTGTGTTGGTCAAAAATGTAGTTTTCCCACCTTTTTTAAAGTGGATTTTGGTGCAAATGGACAAAACAAATCCATGAATCTGCAAGCTGGAGAAACGACTGGAAGTTGGACCAAGAAATCTGAAGCAAAGTTGGACCAAAAAACCAAAAAACTATTGAGAGAACTGGCTTCAACCTGACTAGGCGGGTGCAGATCGAAGTGCAGCAGCTCTTGAAGCTGCTGCTTCACACCCAGAGGCTCACACTGGATCGATGTTACACCCATCGTTTTTTACTTGTTGAAACTTGAAAAACATTGAAAATACATGTTGGTTGGGTTTTATATATTCCACTAGATGTCGCATGACATGATTTCCACTAACAAATTGCTTATTTTGAAGGCCAGAGTGACATGACCCTAGTTTCTCGGTCCTCACCCTTCCTTTCCTTGCGCACCATTTGGATCGGCAACATGGCCAGATAGATGCATTTTCCAGAATTTGGGGTCTAGCCCAAAAGTAAATATGATACTTGACTCCTTTGGAAAAGCTGGAGCAAACCTTTTTTGGACACTTTGCAGTGAATGGCAAAGGTGGATGGTGAATGGCTAAGGTGGATGGTTAATGGCCAAGGTGGATGGTTAATGGCTAAGGTGGATGGTTTGTCTAGGCAGATCCAGTGATAATCCTTTTCTGATTGGGGGTCTGACTGGCATGGGCTCAACCACCAAGATGAACCACAAAACAACCTCTTGATTGATTTTTTTTGAGTTTGGGAAAGCCGGCATCATCAAGATGAGCCACTAAGTCTAACTACAATCACCACCATTTAACCACCTGTTTCAGGTGGAGTTGCCATTCCCATCACTGAAGCTCGATGGCCCAGGGGCAAGCACACAGGTGCGGACCTTGTTTGGAGGGATGGCCAGCCAGGTTACGAGGTTCACCGTTGAATGCGATACAAAAAATGGCCAAGGTGCTAAATCTAGTTGCTGCCTGTGAAGGGAATGAACCATAATGGAAGCCAATTTGCAGGAAGCTTCGGATTCCTCATACAGAAAATCATCCGTTGCATTCCCCAAACGGTGCGAGCTTGTACAGGAAACGGCGGAAAATGTGGTTGGAGCTGCCATGGAGGTTTCTGGACAGCAAACAAATCTCTGCCATAACCCCCTAGGCTGCCATAAACTCCTTTTTGCATTACTGTACCAGTAGCAGGTGTGCTTCCTCAACAAATCACCACTCTAAACGCATTTTGGCAAGCTGAAAGGTCGTGTAGTTGAGTGGTGTTTTGAGCTGAACGAACAAGTGCAGCTGCCGAGGTCAAGAAGACCACCACTGCGTGCTGCTCATTGTTTGGCATGAATCTCTGCGCCACTGATGACGGAGAAATTAAATTGGACTGATGGTGCCTGCCCCCGACTTCATCCGGAAACAAACGGATGAAGGAGAGAGATCGTGGCATTTTTGTTTGAAGCTATTTTCAATGGGACTTCGATAGGAACCTCGAAGTCCCCTTTTTTTGCTGCCTTTATTTTGCCGATGTTTTAAAGCATCCTACAAAAACCAGGAGGAGCCTTGGGCATAACCACCTGTGTGTGCCCAAAGCCAGCAGAGTGTGGAGATTTTTCAGGTACCAAATTTGTTTTTTCAGAAAGTCTTCCTTTGGCACTTTCGGGTACCCAACATTGACCCCAACCTCTGCTGGTGAAACGTTCAAGGAGCTGCCTGATGTCTCGAGCAATATTCCATGTCACCTGAGGTGAATGATGAAAGATGATTAGCAATAAAACATGTTGATTTAAAAGGTAAGTTTTGTGGAGGAAAGAGGTTGGTGAAATATCATCATTCATCACCCAGATGCTGCTAACATTCCTTTGGAATGAAGGGCTTGCTGATCCTAGCTGATTGCTGTGAGACTCTAGAAGGCATTCTGAAACGCTTCCCCAAGGGATGAACTCAGGACCACTTGTGGCCCTTCCGAGAGCTAGCTACATGGAAGTAGATGGACTGCATGGTATGGCATGGTAAGATTTGTAATAACATATGATAGAATGCACTATGATGTGATGTGACTTAATGTGATGTGATCTGATCTGACCTTACATCATCTAATATGACCTCACATGGCATCGTGGTATAGCATAAGTTGATATTATCATACCAGAGCTTGACGGTTGTTCTGAGAGTTTGTATTGATCAGGTAGAGCAAGAGGTATGAGAAAGCATTTTATGCAACATCCATTGTATTCCAACAGTTTTGCAGACACACACTTTAAGGATGCATGGGAGATACATCATTTTGCAAAGGGCCACCTGAACTCTGCCGCGTGAAACACCGGGGAGAACCTGGCATCGTTTCGGAAAGGTGTGACCAGTGAAAAAGGTCCCATGGCATCTCTAAGTTTGAATGGTATGTTGAAACTACAAAGGAGATGGATTGTTTGGTGAGATTTTTATGTTTAATTATATGACATATTATATGTATACATACATATACATACTTTATGTATTATAAATGGATATACATGTACAGTACACATTGATTTCTCTCTTCCTATTTTACATTAGTTTAATGGACATTTAGACATTAGATGCATTCTATATGTGTAGATCTGTATAACATTTTCACATTATTAATATGTATCCATTGTATATAGTATATATTAGTAAATTTATAGATACTTCAATGGTATCAAATCAACGAAAATCCGTGAGTTTTTGTCGGTGAGGTTTATCTCCATTCTGCCTCCCAGTACGGCCGGAGCTGATCAAATCATTCGAGTGGGAATCCCTTGGCGATCATTGGAGTGCAGCACCGGTGGAAGTTCAGCATGGAAAATCGGTAAGTCAACAAAAAAACTGCTTGAAGATTGCAAGATATTGGTTTCTTCCGACTCTTTTCGCCCATTTAGACTTCTTCTAATGATTCTGGGTCCCGTTTCCGAGTTTTTTTTGCTCTAGTTCCGTGGTAGAAAAATCCGTTAGTCTGACAAAAGTGCATTGCTTGTTTCAAAAGTGGTCGGCAGCTTTTGGTCATACTCAGGTTGTTGGAGACAGTCGGGAGTATGCCAGACAGCTAATTCTCGTGACTCGTTCTGGTGCTTCAGGGTCACATGAGCAGTATCACAACTCTTCACCCTTTTTTAAGCAAATAAAGGGTTTCAGAAAGCCTTAAAAACATCAAAACTCTCCATTACTGTTGATGGGTTCAGAAAATCCTGCATGCAAACTCACCTTTTTGAGGCCTGGTAGTTGAAAAAAAAAAGGATTTACGACAGCTTTTTGGGATACATCCATCCAAACGGTTTTGGTCGCTGAGGAAAAGATTGAGGACCTAAAGGTGCAGGTCCGCCAACCTGGAATGCCGACAGGATATTCCCCTGGAATGCCGGTGGCGGGTCTACCAGGTGGGGGGAGTGTGTGTAGGATTCGATTCTCCATTTTGTTTTTTAAACAAAACATCTTTCTACCTATATGGGTGTTTCCAAAAAATCGGGATACCCCCAAAATGGATGGTGTTTATAATGGAAAATCCTATTAAAATGGATGATTTGGGGGTACCACTATTTTCGGAAACATCCACATATAACATATATGTATATATTTATCTAACTAACAATCCTTTTGAGTTGAACGCAAAATTCAAACTGTGGTGATGATGCTGATGACTGACAAAAAAAACGATGAAAAAACATGAAAATTCATATAAAACCCTTTGGGGGAGCAGGCATGGGCATGCCTGGAATGGGTTTGGATCTCAGAAAAAACAACTGCACCTGGCAGCAATAAAAAACCACCCATCTTCGTCCTTAAGGCGCTCCTATGGGAACAGCTCCTATGCCTGGACGGTCAAAGGCTGGGTTCGATGATGGTCATGATGGTCTGATGGTCACTCCCCAAATAGATGATGCTGCAGAAACCAGAAGTCCCGGGTTTAGTGTTTTTTTTGTAAAGACATGTTTACGTATGTAATACATATTTTCATAGGGGACTCGTTCTTTGTGATGATCAAACATTCCTAGCAACAATCTGTAATCTGCAATCAGTTTGTGAAGTGATGGATTTGTGGAACCATCGGCCGGTACGTTTTTCTTAATAGACAATTTGCACCGGCAAAGATGCTGTATTTACTCTAATTACCGGTTCTTTTCTCAAGTTTCTATGATTTCCAATAAGCAGCAAGCAGAGAGGAATGCACATTGCCAATGACAGAAGCTTCTGCGAACAGCGAGAGCTGGCTGGCATAAAACATCTACAAGTTCTACTGTAGATGGAGGTTTTCCCGTATACATCTTTAAATGCACATACTGACATTCATCTACATCAACGCCTCAACTGCCAGGCCAGACCACCGATGCCCATGATGGGTATGCAACAACCGATGTCTGGGAAACTTAGGGGATGCCGTTTTTGTGGGTATTATCATGTTCAACTTTCCGAACTTTCCGGCCATTTAAAAGCCAAGAAGATGTGACATTTTTTTGTATAGTAAAAATTGTACCCAATTATGATTAAATTATACAGATGATATGAATTACTGTGCATGTATCAAAATTTTCATCGTGCTGGGGTCAAAACAGCAAGAGAACACTCCTCCCAACTTCATACACCAGTGCCGCTCGGCCACCATACATATCACAAAAAAATAAAAACATGTTTTACAAAAGATATTTCCAAACATTTCACAAATAAATTCTAGGATAATTTTTATTCAAAAATATCCTAGAAATTATTGTTCTACATCATCACAGATTGCTTACACATTATTGTTGTGCTTCTTTGTTAAAATGTGTTTTGCCAAATTGCATGTTCTAACTGTGCATTTGCAAACTTCACACATTCTATTTCAATTTCACTATATGCCTTCCTGTAATCTTTTCTGTCGTCCTTCCCTGTATTGGGGATAAACTCATCACACCTTCAATGACGGAAAGCCTTTTTCATGGGGTCCTACAAACCCCTACTATTTGGTTGATGACCATCCCCTATTATATGGAAAAAATGGGAGGGTAGAACCTGGCACATTTAATCACAACAACGTCCAAGCTCGGACCTTTTCCTCCCTTCCGATTTGATGGTGGCGTATTTCCAGGATGCCACCACCCATGCCACCCAGCATGCCGTTGAGACCTGCTCCGTTGGGGGTTCCTATTCAGCTTAAAATGGCATTGGGGTGAGGGGTTGAAGAGCTGGTTGGGGGTTGAAACAACTGGTGATGGAAGTACTGTATCAAACTACCCCCCCTGAAGTTTGACATGTTTTCCCTGAAAAGTTACCGAAACCCAATAGGAAAGGATCGCCTTCCACCATTTTTCAGGGGGCGATCTTAAACTTTGGGGGTGTAGCATCAAATCAATATCCTCATTTGTGGCCATTTTTTGTTGAGATTTTTGTTATTCTGTTCGGAGTTGCGAGGCCTGCTCAGGGTGCGTTGCCTTATGGTCGCTCCCCAGAGTTTCTGCAGGGATGGTTGGAGGGAACAAAACGGTTCGTCTTCGAATCTCATTTTCGAATGATCATTTAGATGTCATTTCTGTTTGGGGAAAAAACTGCAAGTCCTTGTGATCATTCAAAATGAAGTTGAGACAGTGGGATGACTTTTTGATGTCCTCGTCAGATGACAGAGTCATTGTAAGCTCCACCGGACATTGGCATCTATGGATTTGTATGGTATGCTACTTGTATGCTAATATTCCGGTAGAGAATAGTGTGGTCTGATATGGAAGTAGTAGAGAATAGTAATGTGCAATTCTGTCCTTTATATATATTTTACTTAGTAGGGGATCCCTATAAACCTGCAATTTGCCACCATTTCTGGGACAGTGAGCCTTCATTTGCCATTATTACTAAGAAAGGGGACCTCCCAAACTAATAGTTAATCATTCATAATATAATCATTGTGCCCTATATGTTTAGGTACCATCCCATATACATTGCCATCATTGTGCCAAACTGTATTTGCTTGATGATGTACCTAAACAATAGTTACCCACCCAACAAGCCACCATCCAAGCCACCCTAAAAAGTGTCGTGAAGTTAGGTCCGTCTTCGGGATCGCCTTACATGCATAGACCAGGACGGCCGAAAACGAACGGCTGGAACTGGAACCAAGGGTGCCCCTTAGAAAAGGGGGAAACATCTACAAAACCACCAATTTTTTTGGGGTTTCCATGGTAGATTTTCGGGGAAAAGTGTAACTGTTCGCATGGTAACACAATCAACCAGAAATGAGTTCTCATCCTAGCTGGTGCTTGGAAAGGAAGGAGCTTTGGGGTATCTAAAGTCACTCAATAACAGGGAGCAAATTCGAGCTATCCCTCAAGGTTTCGACGAAGCACATCTTAGGGAGGTTGAAATTTTTGTTGAAGTATGAAAGCTGTTTTCCCGAGATTGTTTTGGCAAATAATGGGGAGCCTCAGAATCCATAAACAACAAGCGGGGGTGAGGTTTGGTTATTTTTTTGGCATTTTTTTCTGGTGGCAGTGCAAGATTAAGAATCATGATTCATCATTCATGGCCCCAGACAGAAAAATAACGAAAGTCCCACGAAAAGGGACCATTTTAAACAGGAAATGCATCATCTTCCAAGCATCAATTTTCAGGGGGATATGAGTTAGTTTTTCAGGGGGAAAACAAAACAACCATGTATGAATATCCAGTTGATATCAGTTGATAGCCATCCACAGACTATCCAGTTGATAGTCATCCATGGCTTGTGTGTTGCAAAAAAGGCGGGCCTTAAAAATGTTGCAGGACCGCCAGGTTGTGGCTGCTATGGAGGCGACTTGGGTTAGAAGATTGGTGTATGGAGACTTCACATATAGGCAGATGATATACTAACTAATTTACTACAAAAATCAATTCTGAATTCAAGAACACTATGTAGTGCAGCATTTTGTTTTAAGATCTTTTCTACCTGGAAACAGTTGGAGTAGCCATCCGCAGTTTGTTGGGTTTCAACGGTTTCAGGTGCTCCAAGCGAGTTGGGAATCTCAGAAATCGGTGGATCGTTGGGTGCGGGGTTGGTGCTTCACATTGTCGCTTGGTGCTCAGGATGGACATGAGACCTTCACTTGGAGGTTGTGGTCTTCCTGGCCAAGTTTATTGAAGTGTTTTTTTTAGTAATTCCTCCATTTTTGGCGTGGTTTGCCATTTTTTGTTTAAGAGGTATTCCGGAAAGACACAGAACTTTACATTGAATGTCCATACACACAATCAATGAGCGTTTTTTTTGGTGCCTTCAATTTGAAGGTTCGCATCCCCTTTTTGTTTTAAAAGTTCAGTCCGACGTGTCAAGTGTCCAACGATCCCACAGCGCAAATCACTTGTAGCAAACCAATTCGGGAATCACAAACTGGAACTGCGGTCTGCGGTCACTGTGCCACCATGAAACAAGAAACAACCGAGCTGGCATGATCCACTAAGATTACACTTATATAAACGCCTTGATCCTAAGGTTTACCCTTTTTCTGAAACAAAAATATAGCTGGCTGGCTGGTTATATATAGTGTCATATATATATATATATTTATATTTACACACACACATATCACATATCACATGATAATATATTTGAAATTAAAACATATGGATTTCCCAGCTATTGCTGAACTTCGCCAGGCCTGCCTGCTATGGGCAGCACCACAGGTGCCGTGGGGAGCGAATCCCAATGAATCTTATCTTCAAGTTGAAATGAACTGAATATCATGCCAAGAAGATGAGGCCATACCAGTTTATAAATGGGGTTATAACACTTATAAGTAGGGTTATAACCCCATTTATAAGTGGATCTGGGGGAGCCATCTTGTGGGACATATGGTTATAACAAGTCAACTTGGTAGTTGCGTTGCACCCATGAGGGTTGAGGCCTTGACAGCGTCAAGATGATGGGCAATCTAAATCCAGGATTGTTTGCTAAACGGTAGGCCATCCTCTTTTTTTTAATAGGATTTGTCTTTGGGGGGAATATACATCATACACCATCCTCAATGGGAGATTTTCATTCATGATGAAGCGACAGTCATCCTGACCCTTGACTGTCCAGGTGCAAGTTGCATGGGAGGCCAGGCCAGTGCAGTCTCATAAAGGAGGAATCTATGATGTCTATGAGATGCCACTTGAGTATCCTGAGGGCATTTTCACAATCTTACACATTTGATATAGAAACTTTTATTGGTATATAATGGTCTTTAGCATCTCTGAAAGGGTGATGTCTACCTGTCCAAATCTTACTATATCTTCAAGTTGGATTCCTGAATTTAGATGCCGCATGATAGGCCCTCCTGGCTGCATGGGAGGTGCTGATCCGGGAAGATGGACATACAAAATGGATGGATTTCACCATGGAAACCGTTGGAAACAAATAAATAAACTTTAGATTGACTACAAGAGTCAATCTTAGAGAGCAAAGGCGATGCATTTCTATTTTTTTTAAAGATGATAACATCTGATCATGTCTTGGAGTTAAAACATATCCTTTGAGATTTGAGATTCAATGAAGCTAGATTGCTTATGCTGACTTTGAACGTCTAGGGGCCAACGAAAAAAAGGGTGCTGAAGAGGGGCTTAGCAATAAAGTGAGGTGGCTCCAAGGTTGCACTTGAAACAACTTCTATCAATTTGTTACATATTTTTCATTCAAAATACTTGGGCAAATAAGTCATCCCACTTCCACTTTCGATCTCTCAAAAAAAAAACGCCAAAATTCATGGTGGTTGCAGGCTGCGGACTTTCCGCGCCCAGTCTTGGCAGTCCTATGGGGCAGATGCCTCCAGGTGTGGAATCCGAAGCATTCCCATTGATTGGCAGCCGAAGCGAATGGCCGAGGTCTTCAGCGTTTTAAAAGCTGAGAATCCTCAAAACAACGAACATATCTTCGGTTTTTATTTAGGGTTGTGTAGATTCAAAAACATGAAGCTTCATCTTCTTATACAGTATGCTAAAAAATCTTCGACCTTGACAGGCACAGCTCCAGGTCCGGGCTGCATGGGTGAAGACCTCAGGGAGCTTGTCAGCTTTGAGATGACCTGATTCCTGTAACTTTCCAGCTGTTAAAGGGGTTCTTGCTACCTGTTTATTCATGATTTGACAGTTGCATCCACGATGGACTATAGACTAAATACTTACTTCGCAAAAACACCCAGTTTTTGCGAGTTGTGCAACCTTTGAGTTTTTTTTCAGATCTTCTTATGAGTTATTTCCCCAAACGTTGTGGATTTTTTGTCACTCAAAAAATCTAAGACTCCTGGAAAACTTGAGGTCAACCTGGTCCACCTGGCCTTGGAATGAGCATGGGCATGAGCAGTATGGGCAGCATGGGCATGGGCCCAGGCCAGCTGGTGAATCGGTGAATGGATGTGAGGGCATGGCATGGATTGAGTGACATGATTGGTCAGTGCATCGTCCGTTGATATTTTATTTGACGCTAAGTGTCTGGGTAGAATTAAAAAACATGTGTGATTTTTTTTACGTCATTTTGAGGAGGGTTGCTAAGATTTCTCTGGATTTTTTTGGAACCAAAGTATCGTTTGCAAGGAGGATCCAAAATCGCCATGGCTCAAATTGATTGACCCCAAAAAGGTAGATGCAATGAATACTAAATAGGGTCAAATCTGTGACGTTGGTGCTACCCAAATTTCAAATCATTACCAAACATCCTTCCTTTAAAAATCTAACATGCGAATTCTCTTTTGTATTACATCTGGGTGAATTGTCAGGTGACATCAAGTAGTTGGATATACCCCCCCTCCAAAGAGGTAGGCAGTTTCACCTGGGAAGTCGACTTTGTAGGTCCTCCTGGTGGACTTGGTACGGCTTCTCAAACCCGTCATGTTAACCCGGTCATGTTTTGGGGGTTCGGAAGGCATAGAAACAAAGCTGTTAAAAACAGCTAAATATGATCTCTCAAACTTGAGAGTTTCAAGTAGATAGCGAAACATAGATGAAACATCTGGAATGTTTTTTGCAATTGATATCATGATGGAAGATAACAGGATGTACAAAAGGTGAAACTATTCAGCTATTCACTTTGCATCCCTAGTTGTTAATGAAGGCTGGCAATGGCAACCTACTTTTTATCAATTTCCTAAGTGCTTCACATTCTTAATTGGCCTGCCTTTTGCAAGCGGAATGCTACGGTTGTTTAGATTTTTGCCATTTACAAAACATCCCCTTTCAAGGTGCGTAGTGATAACAATAGAATATTTACAGTATTTTCCTTAGTTTCATTTTATATTCATGTACGTTCATATACAGTACTCCCCTGAAAACTAATACAGAACTTCATAGAAGCCTGGTAATCACCCAATTTTTCCAAGAACATTTGCAAAATTGCATCTTCCAACCATTGAAAATCTCAGGATTCCGAATGTTAATTTTTTTTCCGGGTGTGTAATATACTAATATACATATATATATATAATATAATACGATGATATGCTGTTATAATAGTCTTGATGGTTCAGAAATCCCAATCCGACCCACCGTTTGGATGTATCCCAAATCGAGGTCCTCCCAGTCCACCCGGTCCACCTGGACCACCTGTGGGATTTCCTCAGTTGAGTTTGGGACCTTAGGATTTCACCAACAAAAACCTGGAGGATTCACTGGGTTGGGTTGGTTGGTTGGTTGGTTGTGTGTGTGTGTGTGTGTGTGTGTGTGTGTGTGTGTGTGTGTGTGTGTGTGTGTGTGTGTGTGTGTGTGTGTGTGTGTGTGTGTGTGTGTGTGTGTGTGTGTGTGTGTG
>DF244654.1:0-22231 GCA_000507305.1 Breviolum minutum Mf 1.05b.01 | reverse complement strand
TGTATCACACTGTGGCGGCAGGTCACACCTGATATGCTGGCCGTGGCTGAGTTACGTCAAATTTGCGCAATGCGCGGGAGTGGAAAAAAAAAGTAGGGCCGGTTCACTTCGCGTCACATTTTCCCACCACTATGCTGTGCTCTTTCGGGTACCAACTTGGGGTCTAGTTTTTTTTACAGTGGGTCTTCTCAACAACGGCCCAACATGAAATGGTTCATGAAGGAAAAAGGTGAGATCCTGTACCGTTACCGCACCAAGGCATGGTTGTTTCAGCATCTTGGGTGAGGCGATGACGCAACGTCTGCGCGTCGCGATCTTGACTTCCATGTTCCGTCAGGTTGGGGGTGGGTAAGGGTGGGGAGTTGACAAAGGAACTAAGAAACTGTACGATGTCCAAAGCCGTTTCATACCAGAGAAGGATGATCGGAGCTACCCCTAGGTTGCAATCAGCGCAATTTGGATACTGTTTTTACCCTTTGGGAAAACTCCAATGATGTAACTTGATTATCACCAACTATCTTAGTGGTGGTAGTTTTTGTGGGCCACACAGGGCATTCCCCCTCAGGTTGTTTAGGGGGTTGGAAAAATATCAGGTACTCAGATGCTAGAATTTTGCAAGAACACCCTTCAAGGAGATGTCCCATACTCCCAAAATGCTCAGCTCCGATTTTCTGGGAGGGTTTTCTTTTGAGTTTGCGAGAGGGAGGATACATCTATCTGAAATGGCACATCTTCATTTAAAACGCTGGATTTTTTGTACCCTGATTTGTTGCATGTTCAGAACTTGAAAGATGAAGGGGGTGACAAAACTTCAAGGCACTTCATGTTTTTTTCATTTTTATTTTGGTTTTCTGCTAACAATGACTTCCACTCCGAATAGGAAGTGGGCTACCACGACAATCCCGAGAACACGCCAGGCGAGGTGATTCCCGGGGGGAAATTTGATGAGACTTCAAAAGGGTTAGCCGGAAGGAAGTTTGCCAGTGTGGGTTTTTTCCTCCGGGACAGGATCTAAATCTCCAGTTACAGTGGAAAAAATTATCAATTCTGATATTTTTACCTTTTTTTTTACTTACAAGAAAAAACGATCTATAACTCCATATATTCCACCACGCCCTTCCCAAGAGAGTCGGTCTTTTCATTTTTTTTTTGGCATTTTTGGAGTTTCCCCAAATGACAGCCACCGGGGGGGGGGGCGAGAAACAAAATATCCACCGGGAAAATCATCACGGCGAAACATCCCAGGCATGTTGTCCAAAGCCTTGGAGCTCTGGGCGTTCCGAGTGTCAACCTTGTGCAAGTCCATCCAAGCCAAGGTGGGTGAAAGCAATTTGCCAAAATCGGGGGGTGAAAGACGGGTGGAAACGGTAAAGGTAACGGTATTAAAGCTGTATAGGCAAAGTGGACTGAAACCATTTTTTTTCGATTTTTTGGAAGGTTTTGCAAGGTGGAAAGTGGAAAGACATGGATTCTAGATGCTTTCAAATAAATATCCAGTGGAAAAAATGGAAGGGTTCCCAAGAAACCTACCACCGAGTTAACATCAAATTGGCCTTGTCAGTTTCAGTTTCAGGAAAATCGGAGTTTGCCATGGCACCTTTTCCCTGAGGATGAACGGCTTGATTCAAATCATGGACGAATCGAAAAGATACATGGAATAGAATGAACAGTGTTTTTTTTACACCTTTTTAACCAAAACAAACAGGAACAGAAAAGAAATACATACATGCAGATGTGTATGATACTGTATGCACTATGTGTGTTGATTTTGGGGTTCACAGATTTTTTTGTTGATCTATCTTTATAGGGCAGCATCAGATTTTTTTTTGGGGTTCCGGTTGGTCATGGAACAACCAAAATGCAACATCTGGTTGCCCTTCACTGATTTTTATTCATCCTGACATAGGATGTCCTGAAATGCCCCTAGAAAAATGAACAGTCACCACCGCAGTTCTTTTTTTTTCCGGGTATATATCTAGAATCTATATTTAGAGACACGCACACACACACACACACATGTATGAATTTGGGACTCCCCGTGGGGTTTTTGGACGTCTGGGGATTTCCCAGAATTCACCATAGGCTGCTGCTTTGAGCTCTTTGGTGGTGGGCTTAGCCATTGCCTTTGCATACAGTTCCTTGGACCGTAGACTTCGCCAACAAAAAGGATCGATCAAAAACCGAGAGATGCAGAAATTGGTGTCTTTTTTTAAAATCATTTTGATTAATTTTAAATAGATGGACGGGGGGGGGGGATGTGGAAAAAAGACACAAGTGATGTGAATAGATATATTTAGATTATAGTACACTCCGGTAAACTAAGATAGCAATGGGAAATCCACCATTTGAAGGTGTATCTCCCATTAAACATGGTGGTTGTCCATTGCTATGTTAGTTTACCAGAGGGTATTTTCTGTAAAAAGGCCACCCCAGAAATCTCACAGGTTTTTGTTTTTCTCCACTGTATGTTAGAACATTTTGACAATGGGGGCCGTGTTCAAGACCCCGGGTTGGTTGCTTTATATTGGGGATTGTACTGTCCAGTTGTGTAGGGGTTATGATAAGCCATTGCAAGAATCTCTACTGTTGATGGAAGAAATCCTGCACCACCTGAGATAGATACAACTGCAAATAATGGGATAAACTACATATCAATTGGTGCATGATTTCTTCCATCAACAGTATAATATAAACCAACCTGTATAATGGAATGTCGTAAGGGTGACCGTTGCTCAACTGACTCCCTTCCATCTTTGCAGCTCGAAATCCAACCGAGGCTGCTGCATTTTTTTTTCAGAAATGCCCATCAGTTTTCTTCATGTACTCGGGGTGTGTTTCAAGACAGATGTGTGTTTTTTTTTTTTGTGGGGATGGATTTGACTAGGACTCATGTCATCAAATAAATTTTGGTTGTAAGATTGATCTACTGTACTCTTCGAGGAATCCTCTTTGGTTGCCTGAAGTAAACCACTAAACCACCAGGCAGCCGACTTTTGCACTCAGTTTCCGTTCTTCCAATTGCCATGGTTCATGAGACATGAGTCGTGTTCTTGGTTGATGGGTTTAGCATGATCACATGATCAGCAAAGAAGCTTTCGAGAACATCACATATGTATCTACCACCTTTTTTTTGAAAAGGAAACTTTACTAAGGTGGTTTTAGTACAAACATGTTGAAAAACAAAACAGCCACAGACAGCTGTTTTCCAAGTTGAGTGAACCAATTTTTTTAAAAACATTCTCTTCATTGCAAATCACAGGGTATGGCTCAAAACTGACACCACGGGGGGGTTCATTGGTTTTTGTTGGGCTAAAAACTTCCTTCTAGTTGTGGGGAGGGAAGAATTTTGAGATCATACTTTTGGATCTACCTACCCTGGATGCCAGTCACCCAGTCACCAACAGATTGCATCCTCGGTAGATTCTAATCATAACCATCACTTTGATCATTAAACTCCTGTCACCACACATTTCAGGTACCTAAAATGGAGGAATCCTCACCTATATAAGCTGTATGTAAGGCTTGTGTAAGGGAAAACCCGCCTTATAAGGTTCAGGAAACCCTCCATTCAAAAGGTACCTGAATTTCTTTGGGTGATCCTGAGATCCTGTTTTTGATTCACATCTTATGGCAATCCTTCGGAGGTTGGCAAATGTCTTTGGTGATGTTGGGTTCTATTCCCATCATGGCTGCTTGGTCCAAAAGTTCGTGGGGGCGGTGTGTCGACAAATTATCCCCCAAATTAGATGATGGGAACCATTCATTTCTTGCATGGAAGAAGGGGATGTTTTGGTAAAAACTAGGTGGTGGTTTCAATTTTTATTTTTACCACTACTTGGGGAAACGATCCAATCTGACTAATATTTTCAAACGGGTTGGTTCAACCACCAACTAGAAAAGAATCAACAAAGCATAGTTGCTTGGTAAACTATTGGTAAACCATGTAATTTTCAGCAAAAGGTGGGACTTACTAGAGTTGATGCAGATTTTTTTCGCAACAAAACTCCGAAGGTTTGTTTTTTTCTGAGTGAATTTAGGAATTTCAAGAAGCTGGGGGTGGTATTTAAAGCTTTCTCAGCCCTGATTTATTTTGAGGCATAGGAAATCACATTGGATACTCATGTGGCAGCGCGGGTAGCTAATGTCACAGAAAATCCCAAGCAGATGTAGGGAATGGCTAATAAGCTCAAGCGGAGTTTTATCTCATGATATTTCTTAGCGTAACTAGGTGGTGGTTTCCATTTTTTTTTAAATTCCCGCCCTAGTTGGGGAAATGATTCAATTTGACGATCATATTTTTCAAGTGGGTTGGTTCAAAGGACCACCAACTAGATAATCTCTTCCCTGGAAGTTAACCACCATTTTTGAAAGGGTTCAATGAATTGTTCCTGATTTTTGAATACCCTCTCGCTGTTCCGAATTTTTAAGAAAAAAATCTCTCAAATTTGGACTTCCCTTTTGCCCCATAAAAAACTCCTCCGATGAACTGCAGACATTGTCCCAAAAAAAATGGTGGGATTTTCGTGGCTTAGGGTGATCGACTCGAAGCGGGTGAATTTTTTTGGGGAAGAGTTTGATGTACCCCACGAATCTCCAGTCGTGACCAACGTTGGTTGGAATTCCCAATATACTCCATGAGGTGGGCCCCGTAATACATGAAGGTTCTAACCTACTTTTATTATTTCACCCCTAAATAGTGGAGTTATGGGGTTTTGGGGCCCACCCTGCACGAGGTCAGGAAGATTCTTCAACTTACGGGGGTGATCCTTAAGTTGGAGACCAATGGAAGAACAGCCTTTCGACAGTTCTCCGTGCCATGTTAGGTGGCTGCCAATGCTGTGCAGATGCTTGTGTTGCTGGGAGCTTCTAAGAATGAGTGCTTTGGCTTGCTAGATTCATAGGGAAAATGGTGGTTAAATCCTTGGAAATGAGGGCCCCTGAATCAACCTCATATACATCTTTTGTAGTGGTAATTTATTGGGTATATCCCAGTTCCCTAGTGTTGATGGAAGAAATCCTGCACCAGTTGGTAGGCGGTTTCTCCCATTATTTACAGGGGTTTATACATCCCAGGTGGTTGTTTGGGATTTCTTCCATCAACAGTATGATGAATCCATTCCTGGGATTCATTTTTCATGACTTGCTTCCAAAGATTCCCAAAAGGCAAGGGAGGAAATTTTGTCCCGAAAAAAGGAGCTTAAAGGCCCCGGCCTTCTTTTTGTTTTGAGTTTTTGTTGAATAAAACAGGTGACCCCTCCCCAAAAAAGGGAAAGGCGGTGGTTAGTCAAGGGGTGACCCCGTCGACTTCGTAACTTAGGCGTTTGTGTTTTTGGTGGCCCTGTTTTGAATGTCCTTTTTTCATTTTCCGTTTTTTGTTTGATGTCTGGGAATTGGTCTTCGTGGGAGCGGAAAAAACAATTGGATGGTTCAAGGCTTGAGAAGTGCTTGGAGGATTACTAACCATTGGTTGTTGGCCACCTAAATTGGGATGATCCTCCAAGTGGTGAACCCCCGGGTGTTTCAGCCGCAGGAACGAGAATCTCACCAATGCCCAGCAAGTCGTGACGGATTCGGTGCCTTGAAGAGCTGAATTGGGTCGATGTTCATATTTTCATGGGTTTTTTTTCTCAAAAAAAACACGTTTTGCGGCTTACAAAACCAACCCCCCTGTTTTTTGGAGCCCTTCTCCGTCATCACCATGTCAGCTGCTCAAGTGAGTGAATATTATTAAGGTGATGAATGCTCGAACTGTGCAAGCGCTGGGCGTGGAGAAGTCCCTTGTGGCCATGTACATAGGCCGGTTGGGGTGGGGGTATGGTGAGTTGGGTGGGGTATGGTGGGTTGGTAGGGTTGGTAGGGTCGGGTGTGGGAAAGGCTTCAAGACTCTGGACTTAAAACGTGGGTTTACGTCAAGTATGGCATATGATATCCTGACAAGCGAATCTAGGGCGATGAATTTTGAGGCTGTAGAAGTCATTGTCCAATGTCTTTACAACGTTTGTTCAGGGAAAGCCCTAGGCTGAAAATGAAGTTTGCAAGTGAAAATCCTCCTGAGGACTTATTGCTTTTGTAGGAAGATTTGCAATCTTCATGGATTTCCTTGGTGGGACTGGGACATGTTACTTCTTTGGAAGGAATGTGGATGATTTTTCCACTGGTTGACTTTCAAGTTTCAGCCGTACATCTTCCCCTGGAAAAAACTTTCACGGCGAAACGGCGAAAGGAACCTGAACAAAAATCCATCCCGAAATGAACTCAGGAACATCATCCGACCCAAAGACCTCCATGTTGAACGTTCCATGTTTCCATCAAAAATTGAATGGGACCTTACCAACGGACCCCTAAGAAGGTTACTAGAGCTATAAAATACCCAGGTTTAGGGGTCCGTTTGGAGATTTCTTGGAATGTTAATTTTGCCAGGGTGTAATTTCATGTAATTTCTTCTCGGCCCCAGGCTGGGTGGACAAGTCTGTCAAGGGCATGTGGACGCGCAACATCATGGCTGGTCTTGGCTTTGGGATCTCCTCAGGCGTTTTTTTCTGTCCAAAACGAAAGGGTCCATATAACACCAGCTTCGAAAATTAAGATGACAGGCTGGAAAATCACCGAATTTTTAAGAGGAGATATCAGATACATCTTCATTCATGGTTGGGTTTCCAGCCTGTCATTCCTTCGTTTTCCAGGGTGCACATCTTTTGAGAAGTGAACAAAAACAGCAGGGTCCAGTCGGATCTCGAGATGTTTGGGAAGGGATCGATGAAAAGGGATCCTTTTGGGTCATGAAACTTGGATCTCCTTCAATTCGCTGGCTTATCGTCAAGCCGCGGACGGGCAAAAAACGTGGCTTTTATTTCACCCCGTTCTTTTTTTGGAAGGCCCTGAAAAAAAGGCAATGGTTTGAAACATAGCTGCGAACGTTGTCCAGCTTTTTGTCACAGAAAAAAGCTTGGATTTCCCAATGGATGTGCGCCACGTTTTCATTGATTCGGCATTCTTCATTGATTCATGTTTGTATCCAGGTATTCCCAAGGTAATTCCCAGGTACTCCCAGGTATCCCCCCTATTTTTTGGCGCCAGGCATCATGTTCTTCATCATGGCTGGTGGTTTTTATATTGCTTCCTTGTTGATCAAGGATGGCAGCAGCGACTTCAAAAGACTCTTGGACTTCAAGAGGACTTCAGCTGCCATGTTTTCATTTCAGGAACAAAATGGCATCATTTTTCGGGATTCTTAAGGGACCAGGGCTGGCATTTTTTTTTTGGGGGGAGTTACCCTTAGATTACCATGAATGGATTTTGGATGATTGCTGCTCTTTTTGCCCTGTTCAGCCACCTGACCTTCTTGTCAAAAACGGACATATTTTACGAAGAAAAGGACAGCACAAGTTTTTTTGATCATACAACCGTGCAGACCAACCTTCCCCCATTTTTGAAAGGAAATTCCGCAGCCAAACCCGGCATTTTAGGGTCAATGTTAGTGTTTGGGAGTGTAGATCAAAGATGAATACAACAAATTCACGACTCCGTCACAAAAAATCCTGGAAAACTAGTTGCGGGTTAAAATTTCCATCAACTTTAACTTTTCCAGTTACCAACAAAAACATGGAAAAAACGAGGGTTTTCCAGGAAAGCCTTTGTCAAGTCGAAAACAACAAGAGTTGCGAGGTGTGATGATGGCCTTCATGGGGATCTTCTACGCTGGCATGGGTGCAGGACGACCGGACCTTTTTCGATTCCTTGGCAATTGACCCATCGAAGGCAATTTTTCAAGCGACTCATCTCCGCCGGTTTTCCTCACCCCAAAAAGGTAGGGAAAAGTTAAGGGAATCCTACCCAACCTGGCCGAAACTCATGCAGCTTAAGGTTTTTTTTAAAAATAAATTGCCCAGACATCTCATTCTTTTGGAGGAATTGGAGGGGTGTGCATCCCAGAAATCTTTGGAGAAACATGGTTGAAACCAACCGATCGCAAGGAACCCTGTGAAACCCTGTGAAACTCTCTCCTCCCACCCCCTCCATTTTCCTTACCAAAAAGTTCATCATTTGAGTAGTGTTGAAAGACCCTTTATTTTTTGCATCCCATTGAAATCCCGCTTGGTTCATCAAGGATGGTTTTTGCCTCCGAAGGTTTTTTCATGAGGATCCCCTACTACGAACATAAATTTGGTGGTGACTGGAATCCTAGGGTTTTGCATTCCAACATAAAGAGCTTGATTGGTTTGTATATCAAAAGCATTTTTTGACAAGTAGACTTCGACTGAAGTTTTGGAGTTTGCCTCCTCAAAAGGGAAATGATTTTTTTCAAGGGAAAAAGGAAGCATCATTTTCCCAGGCCTAGCTGTATACTAGAATCTTTAGTGTTTGTTTCATCAAAATCAACCTTCCCCAGGACAGGCAGCAGTGATTGTTGGTGATACTACGAAGGTGGCTATCCATGTGGGTGGATCTTCCTGTGTATTTTTTTTTCAGGTCCTAAAATTAAAAGAAAATCATTTGAATCAACAAACAAAATCCTTGAAACTCAAAGATGGTCCAAAATTCTTCAAAACTTTGGAAAGTGAACCGTTTTTTTTTCCCAAAAGATGATGGTCTCACCGGAAGTCATGTGGGAACTTAGGGGTCAGTACTAGCCCTCCTCAAAAATAGTTGGAGGGCGAAATACTCGGTAGTTGACACCTAGAAGGGTGGAGGGAGAGACCTGATTTCGACTGGAATCTGGAGAAATCACTTCCCCTATGATATTGGATGATTGGATGGTTTCCCGTATTTTGGTGATGAAAATTCTCCAAAAAGAGACGAGCCACAGCAACCTGGAAGATTTAGAATGATGTGGTCAAAATACCTTGAGCACAGTCCCGAATTTTGGGTCAGAGGTTGGGGGGGGACAGTCTTGATGATAACGTTTCTTGGGATTCCTGGCTTCTGTGATGAAGTGCTGGTTGGTGAATAACCAAATCGAAATGAAGTAGCAACTACTCTGGGTTTTCAGGCAAAAGTGGCCTGCCACGACATGTTCAAGCTGATCGATCGTGCAACTTGTTTGCAAGGGGGGGCCCCAAGTACCCTGCAATGGAAATGTTTGAGCCTGTATAGCAGGGGTCGGGGCCCTGCAAACAGCCAGTTTTGAGTGGTTTTCGGATTCTTAGGGTTCAAAAAGATTGACCTTGTGGGCTTCAAACATTTTCCCCAACTTCTAAAAACATCGAAAAACTCGGCGTTTTCAATCCCTCCCCAAAAAATCCATACCTTCTTTTCGAATCTTTCCCGGTGGGAAGGATGGCAACCAACCCAACCAACCAACCCCGGGAAAACGCCACGTCCACCAACCCACTACCGAGCAAGTTCCGGGTCCCGCAACCCCCGAGGTGTCGGCGATTGAAGGTTTACAGCCCAAAGGTGATACGCCACAGAAATTGGATGCTGGAACCATTGAGTTTCAAGATGTGTTCCTTGGCTTGAACGGTGATTGAAACGCCGCCGCCCGTGACGTCCCCCTGAAAATTCCCCCCGAGCTGCCCATTTTAGGGAGTAAAAAACTGAATCCCTATTGATCAGTTTTTTTGTTCTTTGGAATTTAAGTCTTGTTTTTTTTTAGATTAATTAACGTTAAACCCCTTGCTGATAATTTATAGGGGGCCCTTCACAAAGTTTTCTGGAGACACAGATGTTGTGTACGCTACAGAAGATGCTTCAAAGCTCCTACTGTAGATGTCTTTGTAGGTGCAATTGTAGACGTGGATTGAATTCTTGGGAGTCGGAGATTTTTTACACGGAAACGGTATACTGTCGCAGGAGTGTTGTCGGGTTGTTGGTTGTTGGTTGTTGGGTGTTGGTCTTTGGTTGTGGTTGTGGTTGTTGTTGTTGTTGTTGTTGTTGTTGTTGTTGTTGTTGTTGTTGTTGTTGTTGTTGTTGTTGTTGTTGTTTGCTGTTTGTGGGTGGCTCCGCCTCCCGCATTTGAGGAAGTTCTATTACCCCTTCCGACCGGAAATTCAAGCACCTTGGCATGAGTAAAAACCCCGTTTTTTTGCAAGAAGATATCCCCCCAATCGGAAGTGCCCGAAAGTTAAACCGGGAGAAGGGGTGCCAGCCAAAGGTACTGCAAATAGAATAGAAACTGTTGAGGAGTGGAAGGCACTTTTTGGATGCTTTATATGTTTTTAAGTGAATCATAAGCAACTTCCTCCCAAAAGACTAACGTAAAAACCTCCCAAGAAGGGTTAGGAAATTGATTTTCCTATTGGGTTTAGGTGTGAGACTAGTTTTGGGGAGGGTGCTGTCCATGAGGTAATACTTTTATCTCATGGAGTGTATCGTTGAGATGCGTTTCCACCCTTAAAAACAGGGGAAGGAACAACGAGTTGTTTCCACCATTGATGCAGGGGAGTTTTGATGTATGCCACTGTAATTACTAGATTTGAGGATCATCAACTAGTTTATGATATTATTTAGTTTATATATATGAAATATATCCTATGCTGATGAATTGGGAAGTAGAGATACCAAGTGCCAAAAGCAACTGTGGTAGCATCTTTTTAATGGCGGGCGGCACAGGTTTTGAAGGGCATCACTTTCAAGATCAGTGCAGGAGAGCTGCGGAAAGGGTCCATGAAAAAAATCCAAGTGCCGGTGGGGGTGGGAGCGAAAATGGGAGGGAACGGTGGTGAATTTATTGTCCCTTCAAATTTTGGGAAGTGATTTAGAGTTCGTAGCTAGCTTTCTAGCTACATCAATTAAATTCTGCTGATGATGGTCATGAAGAAAATGAAGAAACATGATTGTGTTTATTGCCATTTAGTGCTGTAGTAAGTATACAATCACGCATCCATGTAAGGTTTGGAGAGAAATGTGAGACATGTATTCTGAAGGGATTTCTGTGGGCTTTTTGACGACCGTCAAGAAATACGGTCTGGTTGAGTTTGTGTACTTTTTGGATGTCTGTATGACAAGATACTCACATTTCAATATCCTGGAAATATATTCACAACAATTTGCCTTTTTTTTAATGCAGATGACCAGTGTGATCTTCCTTCCTTCATTATACCTTGGGGGTATATCCCACTAACAGTGAATAAAATGCCTGGGCTAGTGAAGATAGGATATAGCCTGGAAGATTAACGGCTGGAATCTACAAATCACCCATTTGGAAAGGAACCGTGATCTTCCAAACCTCCATGATGATGTTCCATGTGAATCTTCAGGGGTGTATACACTCAAAGGTTGTTTCAACACAGCCCTAGAGCACACCCCAGGCAATCCCCCGTAAGCCAATTCTGAAAGAAATCCCTCTTTAGCCTTTTCGTGAAGGTTTAGGGGTGTGTTCCAAAGGTGTGGTGAAACAACCTTTGATACACAAATTATACACCCCCGAAAATTAACATGGAACCTAAAAATGATGGTTTCCAATAGGAATCTCCTTTTCCAGGGGGTTATTTTCAGGTGCCATGTTAGTTTTCAGGGGTGTACACAGATTATACCCAACACATGTTTTTTTTTTGGGCTTCGAAGCGGCTTCGATGTTTTTCCCTTCCGGAGAACAGGACAGTCCGTGGGCTTGGTGGGTCCTTCTGGTGGAGGTGCGGGGGATTTACTGGGTCGGGTTTGCTATATGAATGTTTCCAAAAATAGGGGTACCCCAGAATGGATGGTTTATAATGGAAAACCCTATTAAAACGGATGATTTGGAGGTATCACTATTTTCCGAAACATCCATATGTCCCAGAGGATCCATGTATTTTTTTGTTTGTGTACTTACATTTTTTTGGTTGATTTTTATTTTTACTATAAATGTAGGTAGACTAAATGATGTTTATGGTAAATGTAGGTGAATATACCATACACAGATCCTATGGGTTTGAAACTGATGCATGTTGGGATTTCCCGGCCTCGGCCTCGTCTTTTGGATGCTACAGGATGCTAGTCACCACCCAACCCCAACCTGCAAGTGGTTGCCACTGTTCATTCGGAAGGCGGGGAAAGCCCCTTGACGCTATAAGTACCTTTCTTGGGTGAAATTGAAAATAGGACTTAAGAATATTTGGGTGATCAAAACATAACAGTTTTTTTAAAGAGCTTTGCCTTTTTGAAGATGTATATATTTCCTATTTCCTGAAAAAAATCATGGGGAGGTTTCCGAATATGTTCATGGCAATCTTGGGTTATTGTAGGGTGTGCTAGAATCCATTAGCAGCAAGTTGAAGATGACTTCAGCTCGCTCGGCTACCCACCTTTGGGGAGGAATTTTCTCAAGTTGTTTTTGTGAAGGGTTGGAAAACAACCAAAGAAACGGTAAACGGAAACACTGTTTTAACGAAAAAATATATACCCCGGATTTTTTTTTGTGCCCTGGCCACGTTAGGGTCTTTTTGAGCTTCGCGTAGTGGGGATGTTGTGTTAGGCTATTTTGAGGACCCAAAAAACACAGCTGCTATACAGGTTCATTCACCCTTCCATTGGAGGGTCCTTGGTGATTCTTAGGGTAAAATTGATAGTGAGTTTTTTGAGAGGATAGTGAGAGGATAGTTTTTTTTGGGATATGCTACAGTTCCGTGGTAGGTCGTGGTATAAAATGTCAGAGAAATCAACAGAGCTTTGGCATTTCAGTGGGGGTCATGTTGTTGTAGTTATAGTTGCTTGGTATGGGTGAGTCTGGTGATACAGCTTATCCTAAGCACTATACCCTTTTTCCCCCCCCCCGAAAACTGACATGACAATGGAAAATCCACCATGCATGAGTCGATGTATTTCCTATTGAACATGGTGGATTCTTCCAGCCAGTCGTCTTAGTTTTCAAGGGGGGGTGTATACCTTAACCTGTCACGGCTAAACCATGAGCGAGGCAAGAGCACCGTGATGTGCTTACTTCAACGCTTCTATGATCCTCAGAGCGGATCTGCCCCTTGGGACCGAAGTTTTCAACGAATTTTGGGGACCTTTAAAGGGTCCAAGATTTCTGGGTGGAAAAATGATGGGTTTTTTGGAAAAGGCAGCCAAATGGCTGTGAAGGTGAAGGTGATGATGGATTTGTGGGAATTTGGCCGGATCCAATTGCCTGGAATTGATTTGGGTTTAGTAAGACTTTGTGAAGGTGATATCCACATTGTCCACATTGGATGAGTCGTCTTGCTACAATGGTCTTTTCGGGTGTTCAATGCCTGAAGTTTCAAGTTTTTGAGGGGTTTTCTCGAGTGGGTCTCCAAGTTTTTCTCAATGCTTAGACTCCAGACAAAGTCTTCTAAAAGAAGGGTATCCACGGGTTTGTCCCTCCAAGGATGCTAGTCAGCCAGTCAGCCAGTCAGCCAACTGAGCACTTATCAAAACCCTGGTTATTTGCTGTATCTAAGGGGGATGAAATACTACCCAGCTATATAGGGATTATGATGAGCCATCAAAAAATAGGATCCCTATGAACCAATCAATCTAATGGGACTGAACCCCATATAAGCGTTTTGAAACGCTCTTTCAACCTGGCAAACTGACAACAAAAACGGTCCCCGACGGCAAAGTTCAGGTCTTCATCGGCAGCGACAAGCAGCACCTGAGTTCTTTGAACATCCGATGGTGGCGCAAACAGATTGGCTTTGTGGGCCAGGAAGTTTTGGGAGAGCGTTCTTCGCCATTCACTCATTAGGGACAAGGGTGGGTACTCAAACCCTCGGGATGGTATTCCCGGATACCCTTCATCGCCTTTTTTTTCCTGGACATTTGGTGAAGGGGAGGGTATTTCCGATAAAATCTATGTTTTTTTTTGGGGGTATTGGTGTTTTTTGGGGGGGCAGGGTATGGAAGTTGGGGTTGGGTTGTTCAAGGAATTTGTTTTTGCATGTGCTGGTGGAATTTGGCATTTATTTTTTTTTGACATTTCTTGAGATACCCACGATTTACAGTGATTCACTGTAGATGAAAGATAGATGGACATACACAAAAAAACACATTTTCAGAGTTGCTTTTGATATCAAATTACGAAAAATTAGATTTACAGCTAGTAAGGTGGAGCCAGGGGTTCCTCAAAGAATCAAGTCATGAAGCCCAACCAACATCTAGCCACCTGGATACCTTTTTCTGAAGGAAAAAAGGTATCCCTGGCAGGTTGAGGCCCCAATTTTTTGGGGTGCTGCTTCCAGGAGCCAGTGCTCTTCAACGCCTCTGTAAAGGACAACATCTTGTGCCTTGGCCTCGGGTTTTTTAGGGTCCCGGAAAGTCGGGTGACTCCGGAAGAAATTTTTCGGAGTGGAAAGGTATACCAAACCCTCCTGGGGAACGATCACATGGGTGTTTCCAAAAATAGGGGAACCCCAACATGGACGGTTTATAATGGAAAACTCATTAAAATGGGATAATTTGGGGGTACAACTATTTTCGGAAACATCCACATATACCATTTTTTTGGGGCGTACTTTTGAAGATGATGATTTTCCTTTTCTCCAGGTGGAAGATGTTAGTTCCCTGGAGGTATTTTAGTTCCGGTAAATGAACTGGCAAATGGAAACTATACGATGAATGCAGATGTATCTCCTTACTGGAGATCGGAATTTTTCTGTTGCCACATTCAGGGAAAAGTGGAGGGGGCCGTATTTCTGTGCATTTTTGATCGGGAAATTCCAGCATGATTTGTGAAGGTTCGGTCGACAGCTTCTAATGAAAAGCATCATCCTCGTGATTTAGTGGAACAGTGGGGTTTGGTGGACTTCCAACGCCCATAGAATCCATGGGACTGGTATATTTACCCTACATTTACCATAAAAAAATCAACCATTCATGTAGGGTAAATATACCAGTCCCATGGGATGGTATGGGAACATGACCTATTTTTTTTTCCAAAGAAACGGTAACCACGAACCTACCAAAAACGCTTCCAAAACCTGGGATTTCTTGGGTTCGGTTGGAAAGTTTTTTCGAAATCGAACTTTGGTGTCTGGAGAAGATCTCGAAAAAAGATTTAGTTGTACACCACAACAATATTTTGGGGGCGACGATTTGTATATTATTCTAGCTGGTGGAATTTCAAATAGATGGCTTTTCAACTTTTAAACCCTTATCTATGTACTTGGGGAAATGATTCAATTTGACTTTGACGCAAGATCTTTTTAGATAAACCTTATCTAGTTGGGGAAATTGAATTTGACGAGCATATATTGTCAAATGGGTTTTTAAAAACCCAGCAGTGCTTTATCATAGCCAAGCTACCAAGCGATCTTTTTGATTAGTACCTCTACCTCCAGGTACTCTAAACAAACATCGGCTGGCTGGAAATTAACAGTTCGCCCCTGAAAAATATGCTTTTGGCCCCAAAAGGACAGTTTCATCTTCCAAGCATCCCATTTTTTTTTCGGTGTCCTTTTGTTAGTTTCAGGGAGGGCCGGTACATCTACTAGCAGCATAAAACGGTGAAGGGTTCCATCCTATCATGGCACCTGTGCCTCTGCGCTGGAAAACACCCTACCGGTAAGTGATTTTTGGTTCAAACGCAGGAGGCGATTTTTGGTTACCGGGGTTTTTATGTGTTTTTACAGATGCGGTGGTGGCAGAGTAACAGTGACCTTTTGAACTTTTGAACTTGTCGCCGGTGAGACCCGGCAGTGCTTTCCACCAGCCAAAACGTGAAGAAAACACTAATGGCTCCGCAAACAACTAACATGCAAAACAACGACGTGCATATGTGTGTATGTATGACCACACGAAAGGGGTATGACGAAAATGACACATCACATACCTACACTAACCATGGCCGAAGAGGGGCTGAAAGGTTTCTCCGACGACCAGTAGAAGGATGGAAATATGCCCATAGCCATTTCATTGTAGATTCATTGTTACATCTTTTTTATTAGGGGATTCGGAAAACCACAAGCCTTCATGGGGGCAACTGTTACTGGGAGGGGAACACACCCAATGTATACATATGTTACACATAGCAAGCCCTTGTGTGAACTGGGGTCTTTTCACCCCTTTTGTTGCCACTTCTAATGGTAGGTATGGCATTGAAGAAGGAGAGACCGTGACGCCCGAGTACATCCAAGAATGTGAACAGATGTGTCACTATGCTTGGGTGAATTGAGTTGGGGTTGGTTGGGCTGTTGGGTTTCAAGGATGATGAAACTACGTATCTGATCTTGAAGGGGTGAAGCCTTTAATATCTTCCACGTGTTACACTTCCAATTAAGAGTGATTTTCCTACAAACCTTTTTCAGCATGTTTGGGTTGATCATGATCGTGACTGGAATGGTGGTTTTTGTTTCATCTTTTTCTATTTACTTGAAAAAATCATATTTAAGAGCTTGATCTGGGTATATCTTTTTTGTAGAACAAAAATCTCAGGCAAATGTTTCCGATGTAGGAGACGGTTGAGATGATGGTACCTGGTAGCTGTGGCTTTGTTCACTTGGTTTTCGAATGTTTGTGCTTTTTTGTTGCGGGCCTCGCTCCGCAGGCAATTTGGGCTTCTTGTACAAGAATGGCAACCAGGGCTTGACGACGGAGGTGCGGGCGGGCATCTGGGAGTTCCCAAAAAAGCACCAAAAACCGGAATCTTAGGTAGTCATACTTGTTACTGCAAAGTAAAACCCTAGGTACCTCTATAACCCCATTGGAGGTGAATAAATTTGGTTAAATTCACCTCCTCAACCAACCAACCAACCACCTTATCCTAAATGTTGGGAGTGGGATGATCCATCCATCCGATCCCAGCCTGACGGTACCACAGCGGGTTCCACTGTTCCAGGTGGGTCCTCGTGGTGGCCGACTCTCTGGTGGACAAAAACAGCGCGTGGCCATCTGTCGCGCTTTGATTCGTGGCTCGGGCAGAACGCCGAAAGGGCGAGGATCCACGGGTTGGTTGGTCCGGTCGGAAGGGGCGTTTGGGCGAGGATCCAAGCACCTCTCAAGGGGCTGGAGGTTGGTTTGGTAGATATTTTTTATATTTTTTTTTGGTTGGCAGGGTTGGTTGGAGAAAGGCATCTTTCTTTTTTTTTAATGGAAATGGTGGAGAAAGTTGTCACTTTCCTTGGTTGGGAAAAAACTGGAAGGACTCAAAAAAGATCGAAAAATTAAGTTGAACTTCTTCTTGAGGCGGCTCTGGATGATTTGTGGCTTGAAGCATTTTTTTTTGGTCACGCCAAAAATCCATGGACTTGGTGGGAGGTTTCCCCCCAAAGTCACGCACCGAAGGCATGGAGAACATATCATCCTTTTGCTGGGCATTGAAGAAAGGGAGTTTCTCACAACAAGAAAAGGGACTCATCACTAATCGTTGTGAAATGATTCTATTAACAAATGGGATTTTCACACCATGGATTTTCAACATTGGATTTTTTTTACCCATGATTTCAACAGGAAATTTTGTTACCCCCACCAACTTTACCATGATTTCCATGATCCCCTTCAACCTTTAGGCGGTTTGGCGTTTTTCAAACGCTGAACAAAAAAACGCCCACAACTGTGGGTTTCCACGACCAAACCTTGGAAGTGGACCCCCCAAAAACAACCTGGAAACTTTCCTCATTCAACAGATGGGACATCGGAAAATCTCCTTTTCTTCTCAGCTTTGACATGATCCCATGATTAAAAAAAGCACCAGATTTCGGAGACTCTTGGAATCTTGGAAATAATCATCTGCCACTTTTTTTTTGGGGGAAAACTCTAAACTAAACTAAACATCTTAAACAAACCGAAAAAACACCTGCCACATTTGTGACCAGTCCTACCGTCTACCCTTTAACAGCAGCCTTTCCCCCCTTGAACTGTTTTCGTCAAAGGTAACCCTGCGGTGATGCTTTTGGATGAAGCAACGAGCGCTTTGGACACCCAAAGTATCTCGGAGCGTTTTGGATGTTCGGTTCAATTTCGTGCCCAACGTTTGGATGGGTGAAAAATTGGAAGCAAAGACATATCACCAGTTGATATGGGAAATATATGGGAAATATATATGTAAATATCCTATTATCATCACCATCACCGTCACCATTAGGGTACCACATGTTCCCCCTTGAAAAAGAGAGCATCGCAGATTGTTTTTTGCAACAATGATTTTTCAGGGCCTATGTTAAATTTCAGGGTGCCATTTCGAACCAATCCAGATGCATCTACGTGTTGGTACCTTTTTGGACCGTTCGATTCAAATTAAAAGCTTTGGTTGGATTTAGATGCGGCATTGTTTTGGATAAACAACTGAAAAAACTTGTTAGGTTAAACGGTGATGGCATTTTTTTCGATCGGCAGTTTTTGGGGATTCGACACCCTTTTCAGATTGAAAACTCCAGACTAGTTGTGGTTTAGGATTCCCTGGGTGATGTTGGTACCCTTGAATGACCTCAGGCTTAATCCAAGCTTCAAAAAGCAACTATACTATATATGAATACGGAATACGTACATACAGAAACCTCTGTGTGAAAGGAGATGGCGCCTGCGCATGTGAACTTGGTTTCTAAACTTGGGAGCAAGCAGCATCTACTTTTGACCGGTGATCTTTTTTGAATTGTAAAAGTCTGAAGTTTCAAAAAGCTGCAAAAAAAAAAGATGGGATAGATTCGAACTGGAACGAAATAAATCCCTCCAGTTACTGTACGTATTAGTGACTGTTCGTGTCTAAATTAGTTAGTACCTTGATGAGTTGAAAAATGGACATCTTGCCTCACCCTCCGGTGGTTTTTCATCGTGGAAGACCTGTTTTCAGGCGAAGCCATCGTCCAACAGGCCTTGGAAGCAGCACTGAAAGGTCGTACCTCCTTCGCCATTGCCCATCGTCTATCGACCATTCAAGGTGAGGAGATGGAGACCGACCAAGTGACCTGAAAAGCGGCGCGTTTGATTGAAGATATGGTTAGATAAAGCGATATATATATATATATATATACACTATATATTGAATGTAAATATTATATTATATATATACTATATATTATCTATGTCAGTAGTATTTGTGTATTTGTAGGACACTCTTTGTTGGCACCCCTCAGAAACTATTCGATTCTAGCACGAAACCGAGAAAAAAACCCTGTGGAGACAAAGCAGCCTCTCTCAAAGGTGGAAATTTAATCTCTGAAAGCTCCAAGTAACACCGTTGATTCCAACGAAATCTAGGTGTAACCAGTTGAAATGGTCAAGAGTGTGTTGACATTTTTCAGGGTACCAAACCCATACCAAACCCATGTACGGTATAATTTATACCTATATGGATGTTTCCGAAAATAGTGGTACCCCCAAATCATCCATTTTAATAGGGTTTTCCATTATAAACCATCCATTTTGGGGTACCCCTATTTATGGATTTCCACCCATATGAATGGTTGATTTTGATCCGAACTTCATTGAACTATTCACCTCAACGAAGCAGATTTTTTCGATCCAAAGAAGCCGAGCCAGCTAAACGCCCCGCCTACGTAGGCTGCGACGTGATCTTGGTGAATGCTGATGGACGTGTGGTTGAGCAGGGAAATCATGATCACTTGATGAGCCTGAAAGGTGTATACTACAAGCTGCAGATGCAGTCTCAAAAGTGATGCAGTTGCCAGAGATTTGAGGTGCTTGCAGATTATTGCCCACGAATTTTGCTGCAACTCTTAGATTGATCCAGTAAAAAAATATTGGGGATTCTGGAGAGAAGTTACAGATGATTCTCATCCGAGATTTCGGCGGATCATTTTTTTTTAAATCGAAGACTCCAAGCTTAGATAGAGGTAGCCTATTCAATTAGTCGCTGGCCAAACGGAATGGCAGAATGGCTGGCAAACGCCCAAAACGCTGTATTTGTTTGTTTGTGGATGGAAATTTCTACAGAGATTTGTTGAGCAGTTTCGACGACGGTGAGACTTTTGAGACGAAGAATTCCTTGAGCGATGAAAAATCGCGAAAGAGAACTTTGGCCTTTTCGAGGCTTAAGCTGAAAGGTTTCGAGGATCCCGGATGCCTCTGGGATAACTCACCAATGCTGAAGAGTTGATGTTTTAAAATCGCGAAAGACTTGGAAGATGAAACATTGCTGGTGAATTGAGACATCTGATTCATCTGATGGTTAAATTGCCCAAACTGATTTTGATAAGAAGGGTTTTATTTTTTTGGTAGAGATTTGCCAAAGCAAAATCATCATCATCATCATCATCATCATCATCATCATCATCATCATCATCATCATTCTGTTCTTCTTCCTCAGGGCCTTCTTGCGTCTAGCATCAATTTTTGGGGTCCCAACATCGAGATGCTGAAGAGCAGGTGAGTTGTCCTTTAATATTGAAGCAACCATTGCCAAAGGCAGTTGCTCAAGGCCGCGTGGATTTTTTGCTGGAGCCGAATGTCGCGGCAGTGGACACGCTGTGATTTTACGTTTTTTTTTTGTCCGCGCAAGGGGATAACAATGGGCAATGTCCTGGAAAAACACCTGGAAAGGATGCTGTCGAATTTGCTTGATGAAAGCATTTAACGATAGACGTGGGAAATTGTGTCCGAAATCATGCCACTAGATGATGCACATTCCCGGCAACAAGTTGTTGGTTGCAACCAATTACCATGACCATTGATTTTTCCCCTTTCATAAAGGCATGCGTTGGCCGCCCAGCACGGCACGGCATGTTCGTTTCGTCAAACGCTGCACGGCTACGGTTTGTGGTGGTGACGTGTTTGGCCTTGCAACCTACATATTGGCGAGTTTAGATGGAGGATTCCTGAGGTTGAACAGCAAAAGGCCCTGAAAAGCGAAACGCCTTTTTCCCCGAAAGGATCTAATATTCCAAGCATCCAATTTTTCAGGTGCGATTTTCTGTTAGTTTCAGGGGGAAGGATAATTGTTCATCTCTAATGATTCTTTCCATGAATCATTAAAAACAAGAACGATTAAATCATAAACATCCAGCACCATTTCTGGTTGAAGACAAAAAAGCAACTCAAGAATTGGATGAAAACATCCTCCTCAAAAATCTCCTGGTTGTTGAGAATATCTACGTCTAAAAAACAAAAAGCATCAAAAAGCTCTATACACAAAACACAAAAATTGATTCATTCAAACCTCATTCAAACCTTGTCATCTTGACAAACATGTCGTTTTGTTTTGGTTTTAAAGGGTCAAGTTCCAGCAACATGTTTTGCCATTCCAAACATGTTCAATTGGACCATTTGTTCCTATGACACCGATTTTCGATCGATCAAGAGGTTGTCTGTTGGTGAGTGAGGTAGCTAAGTGAATCTAAACCCCAAGCTACATGGAACTCCAAGGAAGCCGCCGTTTTGAAGAATCCTAAATTGTTTTATGTCTTTAGACTCTCATGGCCTTTTCGAGTCTCAAAAACCCTCGGATGACTCGGGGATGATGCTCTGGTTACGGATTGTGGCCGTACATCGAGATGTGCTGTTTGGCGGGTTGGCAGGCAGAAAGCTGAAGCTTGAATGACTCTTACTGTTGATGGAAGAAATCCCATTCCCAACCACCATGGAATGTATAAAACCTTGTAAATAATGGGATAAACTACCAACCTCAACTGGTGCAGGATTCCAACCATCAACAGTATCATTCTTATCATGACTGGTTGGATGATCATTTTGGGATTATATGATATAGTAGTGTGATGCCTTGGGGGTAGGTTCGTTGCTCTGATTTCCCCCCAATATATTTCATCACTACATAGGGGCATTTTTTCACCAAAATAATTTTAACATTCTTATTTCCATATTTTGCCCCAACAAATTTCATCACTACTAGGGGCATTTTTTCCCCCAACATATTTCATCATTACATAAACACATTTTCCCCCAAAATCATATTAACATTTTTCTTAACATACCAGAGCAACGAACATACCCCCAAGGCCTCTCATAGAAAATAGGTTAGTAAAAAACATTGTATCCATTAATTAGAAAAAATAAATGGATGCAAAGTATTTAGGATAATTTTAAGACTGGACATGTTGAAAGAGGATATTCAAAATCAAATCGTTTATATCTATCATCATTAAATACATGTCTAAATATTTTGTTGATAGTTCTCAATGTGATTGTTGCATCTCTACTCCATTTATCACAAAAATCGTTGAAATTTTCCGTGCTTCTTCTACATCCTCTCTTTATACTTTTAATCAATCCAAATAATGTAGTAGATAAGTTCTTATTATAATTGAATATCTTGTGGATTTCTTTATCGTTTGGAAAGTCATATAATAAAAAGAATATATCAAGGGTATTAATCCTGCGGTTTTCATATTCTAAATTCTCTATTTCTGTTTCTAAAATAAAGTCTCCACATTTACGGCAATAT
>DF244653.1:0-27491 GCA_000507305.1 Breviolum minutum Mf 1.05b.01 | reverse complement strand
GATAAGCATATTTTTCAGTTTTTTTTGAATCCACCAACTAGTTGAAGAATGTGGAAGATGCGTCTTTTCTTGAAAATTTGGGAGACGTAAAACATCATAAAACTATAAAAACTTGCGAAAAGATTCGAATAGCCTTCGGTTTGTTGGGAGTGTGTGATTAGGTTCATGGATTTTCGTGGGTTTCCCATGGTTGCAACCGCCCGTGGCTATATATTGGCGCAGATCGCATTGTAAGCTCTCGGGTTTGACATGGTTTGACATAGTTTGACATCTTTGGTTTCACAGGCCCTTGCCGAAGCATTGAAAGTCAACACGACTGTGAAGAACATCGACTTGTCATGGAATTGCATTGGCACTGAAGGAGGAGAGCACGGTTTGCATTTTGTCGCTTCACATTCAGATATGTCAAGGTGAATTTCAGCTGAAAAAAAAGCGTAGGTAGTGGTTTCAAAGATTTTTATTTTCACCCCTAGTTGGGGAATTGGGGAAGATGTCCAATTTGACTAATATTTTTCAGAAGATTCGATATTGCTTAATACTATTTAATACTTGTATGGAATATTTCTCCAGCCTTGCAAGTTGTAGATTGCACCCCCTCTCTCCGACTTCCGTCTTGCTTCCATCCCATGTCAGAGATTTTTGGAAGATCTGGCCCAATAGCTGAACACCTGTCCAACACTAATGTCTTAGAAGTCTCGACCATCAATAGTACACCATGATTCCATTTTCATTACATGATTTTCCGAAACCTGGAGCCACAGACTATTGTGCCAAACATCAGGCTTTGCCCCTTCTGGGCCGATGTTGTTCCATGACAAGTTGATTTCATCTTGTTGACTTTCAATGCTGCGGCAAGGGCCTGAGGACGGACAACGATGGCAAAACCATTTCAATCCTGAGACTTTATAATGCGATCTGCATCAATAATATAGATTTCAGGTCCACCATCAAACATTTGAAGCCAAGATCACGAGTCGAAGTCAGTTTTTGGACATCCGAAGTAATTTTGATTTCAATTGAAGCAAATAACAACTTATCAATTTGTCAGAAAGAAAACTTCATCCACATCCTCATTCATCCTTATCCTTGTCAAAGTTTTTCAACTTTTATTTGCAAATGTGTTTTGGCCAGACAATCCCAAAGAAAGTTTGGCAATCCGTCGAGGTCGTGGCATGAATGACCTGCAGGTGCTGATGTGGAGGTGCCAAATGCAGATCCTGAAACATTATCCCGGTTGTGCCTGGCTGAGGGTCAGCGTCACGAAACCATAGATGTTGATTGTTACGTAGAGGTACCCCTCGAATCCCAAACCACCAACCCAAACCACCAATGAACCATTAGTTGAGATATCTTTGTATATATTTCTTGATCATTGTTATTTTGGGTGAATCTTAGAAGTTGGGTAGCATGGGTAGCGGCTCATTGAAGGAGCAAAGGACACCAACGGGTTGGTTACCCACATTCTTGTCAACTATAACTTGCTGACCACGGAGCGTGATTTTCGAGAAATCACACTCAGCTATGATAAACATTTTGAAAGGGAATTAATGAACGGAGTAATTGGTATGATAAAATGTCCAATCCCTAAATCGTTTGCTAGTCACGGCGGCAGAATCCCAAAAACAATTGGATATTTTGCAACAGCCCTTGTGTATGAGATTCTGATTTGTGTGAAATTATGGGAGTTCTTGATTCTAGATTCACTCCTTTGGTAGGAAGGACTGTGGATAGCCAAACGTGTTTTTTCTAAATATGTAAATATGTCGACCTTCAAATGTCGCTAAATTTGAATTCAATTAACCTCAATACTGTTGATGTTTCAGAACTCCACCCCGAAGTTTAACAGCGAGTTTACCCCTGAAAAGTGCCCAGCTCCCAGTAGGAAAGGGTCGGATCTTTACAGTAAAACTTCGGTGGTGGATATAGTTGCACAAGCAGTTGACTATTTGGTGGTTTCAACGATTTTGTATTTTTACCACTACCTGCGAAAATGATCCAATTTGATAAGCATATTTTTCAGTTTTTTTTGAATCCACCAACTAGTTGAAGAATGTGGAAGATGCGTCTTTTCTTGAAAATTTGGGAGACGTAAAACATCATAAAACTATAAAACTTGCGAAAAGATTCGAATAGCCTTCGGTTTGTTGGGAGTGTGTGATTAGGTTCATGGATTTTCGTGGGTTTCCCATGGTTGCAACCGCCCGTGGCTATATATTGGCGCAGATCGCATTGTAAGCTCTCGGGTTTGACATGGTTTGACATATTTTGACATCTTTGGTTTCACAGGCCCTTGCCGAAGCATTGAAAGTCAACACGATTGTGAAGAGCATCGACTTGTCATGGAATTGCATTGGCACTGAAGGAGGAGAGCACGGTTTGCATTTTGTCGCTTCACATTCAGATATGTCAAGGTGAATTTCAGCTGAAAAAAAAGCGTAGGTAGTGGTTTCAAAGATTTTTGATTTTCAGCCGTACTTGGGGAATTGGGGAAGATTTCCAATTTGACTAATATTTTTCAGAAGATTCGATATTGCTTAATACTATTTAATACTTGTATGAATATTTGTCTAGCTTTACAAGTTGTAGATTGCACCCCCTCTCTCCCACTTCCGTCTTGCTTCCATCCCATGTCAGAGATTCTTGGAAGATCTCGAACATCAATAGTACACCATGATTCCATTTTCATTACATGATTTTCCGAAACCTGGAGCCACAGACTATTGTGCCAAACATCAGGCTTTGCACCTTCAGCACCGATGTTGTTCCATGACAAGTTGATTTCATCTTGTTGACTTTCAATGCTGCGGCAAGGGCCTGAGGACGGACAACGATGGCAAAACCATTTCAAACCTGAGACTTTATAATGCGATCTGCATCAATAATATACATTTCAGGTCCACGACCAAACATTTGAAGCCAAGATCACGAGTCGAAGTCAGTTTTTGGACATCCGAAGTAATTTTGATTTCAATTGAAGCAAATAACAACTTATCAATTTGTCAGAAAGAAAACTTCATCCACATCCTCATTTATCCTTATCCTTGTCAAAGTTTTTCAACTTTTATTTGCAAATGTGTTTTGGCCAGACAATCCCAAAGAAAGTTTGCCAATCCGTCGAGGTTGTGGCATGAATGACCTGCAGGTGCTGATGTGGAGGTGCCAAATGCAGATCCTGAAACATTATCCCCGTTGTGCCTGGCTGAAATCGGCGTGATGACAGCATTGATTATGATTCTTATCATCTTATCCAAAGGCTGATTGTCACTTAGAGGTACCCCTCGAATCCCAAACCACCAACCCAAACCACCAATGAACCATTAGTTGAGATATCTTTGTATATATTTCTTGATCATTGTTATTTTGGGTGAATCTTAGAAGTTGGGTAGCATGGATAGCAGCTCATTGAAGGAGCAAAGGACACGAACGGGTTGGTTATCCACATTCTTGTCCCAAATTCTCCAACATATTTTGGGGCAACAATTTTTTTTTTGGGTGCAGCTGGTTTGAAATGTTGGTTTGTCATTCAAAAACGTAAGGGCAACATGGTACCAACAGAACTAAGTCATTCTACGCAAGAGATTGAACAGAAGTAGTCATTCTACTCATCCAAAAGTGATTCCCAAACAAACATTTTTTTGTGATCCCGTTGCAAACCGCCGTTTTCACTAACTCCTTCCCTGTGCTGTGGCAGGTTATGCTCAAATGCGAAGTGCTGTGGGACGTTGGAAGCTGAGAGGCAGGTAAAAAGCACTCAAATTGAATGGGAAGATCCATGATTGCTAGGATAAATGTAAAAACCATACGTGCATATTGATACCAGAATAGTATAAAGAAACAGAATGAAATCATGTTTTCCTATTTGCAGGATTTGTGCATCAGCTATAGCTTGCTGACCAGGGAGCGTGATTTTCGAGAAACCACACTCAGTTATGATAAAAAAAATTGAAAGGGAATTAATGGACGGAGTAATTGGTATGATAAAATGTCCAATCCCTAAATTGGATGCTAGTCGCAGCGGCAGAATCCCAAAAACAATTGGATGTTTTTGAACAGGCCTATGTGTATGAGATTCTGATTAGTGTGAAATTCTGGGATTTCTTGATTCTAGATTCACCCCTTTGGTAAGAAGGACTGTGGATTTCGCAATGTGTTTTTTCTAAATATGTCGACCTTTAAATGTCGCTAAATTTGAATTCAATTAACCTCAATACTGTTGATGTTTCAGAACTCCACCCCAAAGTTTAACAGCGAGTTTACCCCTGAAAAGTGCCCGGCTCCCAGTAGGAAAGGTCCGGATCTTTACAGTAAAACTTCGGTGGTGGATATAGTTGCATAAGCAGTTGACTGTTTGGTGGTTTCAACGATTTTTTATTGTTATCCCTACCTGGCGAGATGATCCAATTTGATAAGCATATTTTTCAGTTTTGTTGAATCCACCAACTAGTTGAAGAATGTGGAAGATGCGTTTTTTCTTTTAAAATTTAAAATTTGGGAGCCATAAAACATCATAAAACTATAAAACTTCCGAAAAGATCCGAATAGCCTTCGGTTTGTTGGGAGTGTATGATTAGGTTCATGGATTTTCGTGGGTTTCCCATGGTTGCAACCACCCGTGGCTATATATTGGCGCAGATCGCATTGTAAGCTCTCGGGTTTGACATGGTTTGACATAGTTTGACATCTTTGGTTTCACAGGCCCTTGCCGAAGCATTGAAAGTCAACACGATTGTGAAGAGCATCGACTTGTCATGGAATTGCATTGGCACTGAAGGAGGAGAGCACGGTTTGCATTTTGTCGCTTCACATTCAGATATGTCAAGGTGAATTTCAGCTGAAAAAAAGTAGGTAGTGGTTTCAAAGATTTTTGATTTTCAGCCGTACTTGGGGAATTGGGGAAGATTTCCAATTTGACTAATATTTTTCAGAAGATTCGATATTGCTTAATACTATTTAATACTTGTATGGAATATTTCTCCAGCCTTGCAAGTTGTAGATTGCACCCCCTCTCTCCCACTTCCGTGTTGCTTCCATCCCATGTCAGAGATTCTTGGAAGATCTCGAACATCAATAGTACACCATGATTCCATTTTCATCACATGATTTTCCGAAACCTGGAGCCACAGACTATTGTGCCAAACATCAGGCTTTGCACCTTCAGCACCGATGTTGTTCCATGACAAGTTGATTTCATCTTGTTGACTTTCAATGCTGCGGCAAGGGCCTGAGGACGGACAACGATGGCAAAACCATTTCAATCCTGAGACTTTATAATGCGATCTGCATCAATAATATAGATTTCAGGTCCACCACCAAACATTTGAAGCCAAGATCACGAGTCGAAGTCAGTTTTTGGACATCCGAAGTAATTTTGATTTCAATTGAAGCAAATAACAACTTATCAATTTGTCAGAAAGAAAACTTCATCCACATCCTCATTCATCCTTATCCTTGTCAAAGTTTTTCAATTTTTATGTGCAAATGTGTTTTGGCCAGACAATCCCAAAGAAAGTTTGCCAATCCGTCGAGGTCGTGGCATGAATGACCTGCAGGTGCTGATGTGGAGGTGCCAAATGCAGATCCTGAAACATTATCCCCGTTGTGCCTGGCTGAAATCGGCGTGATGACAGCATTGATTATGATTCTTATCATCTTATCCAAAGGCTGATTGTCACTTAGAGGTACCCCTCGAATCCCAAACCACCAACCCAAACCACCAATGAACCATTAGTTGAGATATCTTTGTATATATTTCTTGATCATTGTTATTTTGGGTGAATCTTAGAAGTTGGGTAGCATGGATAGCAGCTCATTGAAGGAGCAAAGGACACGAACGGGTTGGTTATCCACATTCTTGTCCCAAATTCTCCAACATATTTTGGGGCAACAATTTTTTTTTGGGTGCAGCTGGTTTGAAATGTTGGTTTGTCATTCAAAAACGTAAGGGCAACATGGTACCAACAGAACTAAGTCATTCTACGCAAGAGATTGAACAGAAGTAGTCATTCTACTCATCCAAAAGTGATTCCCAAACAAACATTTTTTTGTGATCCCGTTGCAAACCGCCGTTTTCACTAACTCCTTCCCTGTGCTGTGGCAGGTTATGCTCAAATGCGAAGTGCTGTGGGACGTTGGAAGCTGAGAGGCAGGTAAAAAGCACTCAAATTGAATGGGAAGATCCATGATTGCTAGGATAAATGTAAAAACCATACGTGCATATTGATACCAGAATAGTACAAAGAAACAGAATGAAATCATGTTTTCCTATTTGCAGGATTTGTGCATCAGCTATAGCTTGCTGACCAGGGAGCGTGATTTTCGAGAAACCACACTCAGTTATGATAAACTGATAAACAAACATTTTGAAAGGGAATTAATGAATGGAGTGATTGGTATGATAAAAAAGTCCAATCCCTAAATTGGATGCTAGTCACGGCGGCAGAATCCCAAAAATTGGATAGTTTGAAACAGCCCTATGTGTATGAGATTCTGATTAGTGTGAAATTCTGGGATTTCTTGATTCTAGATTCACCCCTTTGGAAAGAAGGACTGTGGATTTCGCAATGTGTTTTTTCTAAATATGTTGACCTTGAAATGTCGCTAAATTTGAATTCAATTGACCTCAATACTGTTGATGTTTCAGAACTCCAGCTTGCTTCGGCTAAGGTTGGTACTTTTTTTTTCCTGTTTATTCGTCCGACAGGTTGGATATGCATCAACCCGGTGCTGGTATGTTGAGAAATAGGGAGATATTTCTATGGGTTTTGCTATGGCTTCTTATATTCAGGTTCCCTTGCGTCCCCAGTTACACTCCCTAAAACTAGCATTTTCGCCCGGGAAAAATGGTGGTTGGAAGATGAAATGTCCTTTTGGGAAGGCCCCACAATTTAAAGACTCATGACGGACACAAAGTTTGGAAAGGGGGTGGATTCCAACACCCATGGAACGGATTTTCCATGAATCTTGCTTAGGGTTAAATTCTGGAAATCTCTCTATTTCTTGTTTGTAGGGCTCCACCCTGAGCCACCCTCAAATCGTGGGCAGTGCAAAAACCAAGTTTCAACCGATGTGAAACCTCCCTGTTAGGCGCTTGTGGTGCTGGAATAGCATTCGCGGTGGAATCCAGTTGTTTTCGGGATCACCAGGCCACAATGAGGGATGTTATGGGTTGGGGATGGTTGTTGGAGGAAGCAGCTTGAGATGATTTAAGCCTGAGCCATGTCATGTCTTGAAACAATTTTGAACCCATGAACCAAGATGAAAAAACATGCCTTCATGGCACGCAGGAGCGTCATGTTCGCAAGTTCTTTGGCTCGGATATTTCAGGAAAGTCTCGTTTTTTGTGCAAGCCATGATCGCCATCGCCGCATTGCTGGTGGGGGCAGCAGCTATCCGGGATGCTTCCAACCGCGACGACTGCCACTGTGGTTTTGAATACTCAGGAGTGTGCAGTGAGAACATGGTCTTTGACCCAGCGACGGCCAAGCCCTGTTGTCCCTTCTTCACTGAGTGTGATCCAGCTAGCTACCAAGCTCAACGTGGGATTCATCACTATTGCAACTTTGAAAAGCATGGTGTGGGCCTTGGGATGCCGGGCCTCTTTGCAGATCCATTTGACGTAGATGGCAAGTGCGATAAACTCGAGTGTGCCAATGTGAAGGATGCTATCAGCCAGAGCTGGAAGAAAGGCCAGGACAAGATGACGAAGAACAATGATGCCTTGTCCAAGATGTTTGAGAGCAAACGACCAAAGATCACTGGCCAGTCCAACAAATACGGAGTTCTCAAGAGATGTGCCTGCGGAAAGTTCAATGAAGCTACTGGAAAATGTGCAGTGGTTGGAAAATCCAGTGAGAAGCCATGTTGCACCAAAGAGAAGGATTGTAAACCTGATGATGAATGGATCAAAGAAGCAAAAGAATGGGAAATGACCTTGAAAAAGGCTGAAGATGACCACATCCAGCTGGTGGAGCTGACTCGAAAGCAGACCGAAATCATGAAGAGTCTCCACAAGGAGTGTCTCAATCAGTGCCACTCACGGTATGCTGAGATTTGCTTTCACGACCTGAAAGAGAAGGTCGAAGGATCAAAAAGTCGCCTGGAGGCTTTGCTTTTGCAGAATCCGAACCACAACCGTGACTTGTGGCTGAAGGACAAGAAGGAACGCTTCCAGCGCATTGCCAGCAAAGCTCAGGAGACTCCAAGGGAGTTCATAGATCTTTCCACTTGGGATGGGGAGTTGTCAGAGAGCACATCACAGTGCTGCAAATGCCCAGGGCAAGTCTCAGGATCTTTGGTTCCAGTCATCAACCTCTGCATGGCTGCTGAGTGCCCTTCATCCTGCCAAACTCTGCCGGAGCCTCGCTTCTGCGGGAAGAATACCAAAGACTGCAACTGAGTGGCCGGCCAGGCGGATCCTCTGAGAGTTGAAGCAGGAGAAAAATCAAAAAGTGCATCAGCACTGCTTTTTTTTTTTCGAAAAAACAATCACTTGCATTGTTGGAACTTTGGACAACTTTGGATAACTTTGGATAACTTGGCGACTGTAGAGAGGTCAATCTCTGAGTGTCTTTTAGACCTTCTCTGTGAAGGTCTATGGCTGCACCAAGACTTGAAGCGTTTTTAGGCCCCCCGTAGCTTCAATGAGGGGATGGGATAGGAGGGACACATCATGCCGCATCTCTGTTGTGCACAGACGAAGATCGACTAAGGGGTCGTTTACGGAAATCCAAGCTTTGTCAAATGGACCATCCCGGGCTAGAGAGCAAGGCGAAAGGTAATGATTCTACATGAGCTGAGATAGGTCTACTAAGGAAAACAACGAAGACACACCGATATAGAGCTCCTTTGAACCAACACTGAAAGTGAATTTGTTGTAGATCGGTTTGGAAAGAGTTGACCCGCATCCGACAAGGTTACACTTCCAGTGAGCCATGAATTGACTCGGAAGTTCCGGTGAATTCAAAGCGGGCGGTGGGTTAAGTGGAAGGCAAAACCTGGTTGCGAATTATGAAGACCTGAGGTTCCTTCAACCAAACGGCTTTGAAGGTAGGCGGTATTTAATGGTGCTGCTGAGTTTCTTCAGGAATCCATTGGCATTGATGGACTTTCGTGACCATGCTTTGGGGGTTGATTTGATCAAGACGAACCGCTGGAAGGAACAAGCACCACCGGGCCCAGGTTCTCCAAAAAGACTGGCCGGTAAAGAAGCAAAAGATAAAGCCTCACCATACCCTTTTGGGTTTAGCCTTGCTTTCTAGTCACTCTCACCCAAGATCGTTCAAGCGCCTCAATCAAGAAAATGCTTGAGGTAAGAAATCTCCAGGCCATGAATTTCTAGTATTACCAAACTGGATCTAAATTTTATTTGATTCCTCTGACCTTTGGCTCAGAAGGGTTGCGAACGGTGTTGCATGGAAAGGTGCTGTGAAGGCCGGCATCGTTGAAGAAATGGCGGCCATTAGGGACCTGATGTTTCGAAATTTGGTTGGAATCTTGTCCTCACAAAAACTGCATGTGAATGAAAATCCCAATTTGCTTGCAGATGTGAAACCAACGGATCCCACCAAATGGTTATGGTACTAAGTGGTAATAGTCGTCGCCAGGGTGGGCGTTTGCCCAAGGCAGGACAAATGGCCATGAACTCAAGACACTTACACCACAGTGTTTGTGTAGTTACTTCGACTCCAGAGCACTGAGGTCCACAGTGCCATGCTGAGGGTATGGTGCTCAGCATGTAGTTTGACAGTTTGACGCAACAAATATGGGAGCACTTGGATGGGTGAGGATGGGTGAGAGTTGCCAGCGTTGGTCAACTTAGGTGCGAATTGAACCGGGCATCCCCAAGCTATTGGTGAAGATCAATCCCAGCGATGCGGAAACTTTCCATGTCCGGAAACCCACCTGGGGGTGGTCGCATGGTGGCTGGTCTCGACGGTGGGTCCCATGGACTGATGGATTTTTTGAGGCCAAAAACCTGGGCGAGGTAACTCTTCGCAAAGGCGTCACAAGCCGAAGCCAGGCTGGGAATGATGGTGGCCATAGACGTTGAGTTAAGGGATATAGGGATGTTTTCGGTTCATGACAGATTCCTAAGAATCTCAAGGAAAACACCAGGAACTGCCAAACACTTGAAAAGAATCTTGCAGGTTGCAGTTCTGCACATGAGCCGACAAACTGCGAAGGGAGAGGTGCGCAGTGGATATTTTGACCCAGGAAATTCACAGCTTCAGTTTAACCTTTTGTTTTTGATGGTTGAGAAGAGGTGGAGTTTCCAACATGGCTGATTGAAAGGGTTGGTTGGGTCTTTTGATTGTCGATTACTTCTTTTTTCTCCCGCCCTGCACCTTTCTTCCACTCCTAACGAAATAAAAACCGTCTTTCTTCACAAAAACTCTTGCAGTATTGTGACATATAGTTTAAAACTACATATATTTACATGATATCATATATAATATTATATTTTGATATCGTTGAGGTGGTTTCCGATATCCCACATTACTCCACAAAAAACGACCTCTTGTAACAAGCCGACAAGCCGCTGCCATGGATCAGGTCCTCATGTCTGTGAAGTTGGCCGATCTGTTGGACCTGGAGGATGGAGAAGGGGTGGAAGTGGTTGGGATCCTTAGAGCTGAAAGACACACCGGTGAACACCTGATTTTTGATTTTTGTTGTGGGCCTTGCACACCTGATTTATTTTAAAATTCAAAAACTAAGGCAGCAGCAACTTCGGTCTGGACCCTCAGTTGAAACTTCTCGCCTGTTGAGAGTCTCCGAGTCCGGAGAGAATGAAAACAACATCATGAACCTTTGGGAAGGAATTCCTGAGATTTTGCTGTTGATGTGGATGATGAGCCTCAAACAATCCAACTCCAAAGAATCAACAACAAGACTCATCATCCACTAACAAAAAAAAAACAGGCTCACTTCATTCAATTCAAAGAATCAACAATCGAAACAACAAGGAAAAAAAACACCCAACAATCCAAACAACTCCCACATCACAACCTGTTTTTTTTGTTTGGAAGGCTTTTGCACCTTCATCTGGACGTCGGAGTGTTGAGAAGGAGCCGAGCCATAGGCGGGTCAGACGGGTAAGTCACAACTTCTGATTCTAGTTGTGTCCCTATGTAAAGATAGAGTTTTTGTTTTTTTTTTAAAATGGAAATGATAGCTGATTGAAAAATGACACCTTCTAAATTTGACAATCACAGTCAATTACTGTATATAGTTTTATGTTGATGGAGTTATACTTTACCCTCCAGGGAACTAACATATCCCCCCAAAAATGGCATTTTGAAGATGATTTTCCTTTTCCCGTTTGGTGGGATATGTTAATTCCCTGGAGGGTAATCACTTGCTTCACCTCTGGGAAGGTTGCCGCAGCCATCGCCCGTGTGGCCCGAGCAGAAGCCTCTTGGTTTTTCGCATGGCAAGGCTATTGGGGAGCAGTTTGGGCATCAAAAAACAAACTGAAATCCATGGCAGTTTTTATCCGGTATCAAGATATCCCAAGACATCCCAAGATATGCCAATCACAGGGTATCTTGGGTGTTTTCCGATGTCTATCCTCGTTGCCAAAAGCCCAAGGCCCAAGGTTAGCCTTGATCCTGCTGAGTGGTTCAGGCACAGCCAGTGTGGCCACAACCATTTCAACGTTGCAAGAGAGTGTGCTTTGTGGAGTGGTGTAATGGCATTGAGTCATGGTTTGCGGCAGATCAAATTGATCTGTGCTTTGAAACATGAGGAGCCTTGACAAGGAGAATGACTTGAAATCCAGGTGCAGTTGGAATTTCAGTGTTTTTAATTTCTTCTTTCGCTGAAGGGTTGCCTTTGTGCGAAGTGGGTGTCGTAGAAGCACATATCGCATTCTGTGCAGGTTTGGTTCGGGCACCACATTGCCAGAATGGACCAGAACCAGTCAAGGAACCAACTGGACCTGCAATGTTGTTAGAAAGAAACATATAAGTCATGACTTCAGTTTTTGGACAGTGTACTTTTGGATGCTTTTTGGGAAGTAGTTGGTCAGATAGCCTCTACAAGTTGTGAAGCACAGCTTTTGTTTGTTGAGTTGTCTGAGAAAAGCTCTTAGAAATAGGTGATTTGCTTGTTGAAGCCCAGATGCTGCTATCAAAGTGCCAGTTATTTGCAACGTTCTCAAATGAAGCACTTCTCTCAATGGGTTCAGTTGGCATTTTGTTCTTTTGGGATTTCTTTGCCATGCTTTCAAAATTCAGACCTGATCCAGGAACCGACGGAAGGAGAGGGGAGAGGGGGGGCGTGAAAGCCGAGGATTGCAGTCATTTGCGACAAGTGTTCCGAATCACAAACGTTAAAGGAATGTTCAGGAAACCGCTTCTGATGAAGGCATTTGGATGGCTGCATGTTCTGGTTGTACTTGCACACTGAATAGGAAATCCAGTTGGTCCCATGAGAGCAGAATACCGGTGCCCAAGCTCAATGATAAAACAGTGAGAGAAATCGAAGCAGGAAGCAGACACAGTGACCCTGTGAATGACAAAGGCGAGGCAGATAGGCAGATAGGAGATAGCAGGATACCTCTAGGAACCACTGGGTGTGACCACCTATCTTTGGTGCTGCTATCAATCCTTCTAAATGGAACCGCGTTTTTCTTCCACAGCAGGGTTTGCTTCCGTGAATCAAGCCACTTCTCTCTTCGCGGTAGATTCTTGCAGGGGACAGCAGCTTTCCCGTCCAAGCCAAGGAATTCCGGGCATCTGCGTCTCGCTCGTGTGCAGGAGCACCGTGCTGGCCTCAGCGAAGTCGTGGTGTTGGGTGTGGTTGCAGCGAGTGCAGTGTGAGGTTTACCTCCCGGCCAAGTGAAGCCGGATTCCAACGATCAGGTGGCAGCTGTGTGAGGGATGCCTTCATGGGTTTGCTGTAAAAACGTGCGATGTTTGCCATGTTTTGGTTGATGGGCGCTCTATAAGGGGTCAGATCGACATGGTAAGGTGATTTCAGACATAGCAGCACGGCAAGTGCGCAAAGCCGCCTGGGGCTAAGTGTGACACAAGGATATTTCACTGAGACAAGTTCAGAGATATTTTCCACCAGTTAAGATTCATCCAATCATCCAACGATACGCATGGTGTAACTTAAAGTTCACAAAATACTTGTTTATACGTTGGTGGACTGGCATTGGGTTTCAATACAGTTTTCAAAGCAGGTCAACATACTGTCGCCATATTTGGAGAGACCCACGAGTCGTCAAGGACTAGATTCAAAACTCATCAACATCATCATCCCACCATTGTTGTCATCATCACCTCTCATCCTTGATTTGTTTTAGCAACCTTCATTTTTGCCACGATGAACCTAACCCAGGAGGTTTCAGGAGTTCGCTTCTTTTCTCCTGAGGTTCTTGGGATTTCGAAGCAAGGTGTGACCCCAGAAGGGAGATGGATTCAATAGTTGTTCTCCAAGGTTATGGAGTTAGCATGAGTTAGGTAAATCCCTCGTAAGTAAGGCATCTTCAATCTTAGATGTTGATCATGTGGATTATCAGTTGAAACTCACTGGAAACGCTGGCAACAGAAATCCGCCTTCATGTTCTTTTGGCTGCAACTATGCCAAACTATCATTCATGGTAGGTTCCACTTCACAATCCAGAATTTTATTTTCAAGCTCTTTTGAAGGTCCAGATAGATTTTTTGCATGAATATGGTAGATTGATCTATGACTTCTTCATTGCAGGATTGGATGAGTCCTACCAGTGCACCTTTGTGAATCAACTCTCCCATTGTTCCATCAACGCCACTCTGCAGTAATCCGGAGCTGTCCAAAGCGCGGGGTGCTTCGTCTAAGGCCAAGGATTTACTGAGCAAAGACATTGAACCATCAAAGTGAAACTACTTGTAGGATGATTGGGGAGGGTTTAATATGTATGGACTGGACCTGTTTTCTTAGTGGTTGATGTACATGACATGTTGAAACATGTTGAAACCAAACATAGCCAGAGACTCTTGGAGGCTCAGTCTGGATATCGCAGTTCTACGCCTCTCGGCAACAGAGTCCACAGATTTTAGAATCGAAAAAATGTGGGGTCAATACTGTTGATAGACAAAATCCTCCTCCAGTTTGGATGATAATGACATACAATAACCTTTTATTCTTTGAATGGTGACAGTGGCATAATATGGCATACATACCATCTCGTGTAGGATTTTTGTGAAGCAGCTGTGTACCCTGCTTTCGCACTTTTGAATTTATATAAGTGCTCATTTGATCGAGGTGATACTGTAGATGGCTATGTGATCTATGATACCAATGTATACATACATGACAACAACTCCACTGCCACACTGAATTGAATCACCAATTGCTGATTGCAAGCAATTGCACGAATAAACTTCTAGTTATTTGCCTTCCTGCCGATGGGTATTTTGTTTGGTTTGATGCCGTGAAACTCCGTGACATCTTCACACGAGTTCAGTTTCAGGTCATCCACAGCCTTCGCAGAGAACCATCCCTGGTACCTTTGGCAGATTTTTTTTTTGGATGGGACAGAACCCATGAAGATTTTGTTTGTATGTATATGTTCTGTTTTGATTCTGATAGATAGCTGGGATGAATCGTTTGATTGATAGAACTTGAGACTGCAGTTTTTTTTTTCCACGGTTTCATTGGGTCCTGAGACGGGGTGATTCTATCATCACTTCTTGAACCTTCCATTGCGAGATCCAAGGTATGAAACGATTCATGATGGCTATACATCTTCGCTTCCCTGGTATCACCAGCCAAGTTCTTGCATCGTTAGTGGTCGGACGATGACTATACTTGATGTTATGTGAAAACGACATGTTAGACTGTGATAAGTGTAAATATATGTATAAAATGTGTATAATTGTATAATATGCACGATATGCTGTATGCCTTGTAATAGTGATGGCCGTCCATCAAGTTTCAATGGTAGTTCAAAAGCCATGATTGTCTCTTTTGGCCAGGAGCCATGAAAAGCCTAGCACCAAGCCGGAGACAAAGGCCATGCATAAGATGCTTTAATGTTTCGAGTCCAGCAAGGCTACATTTGCTGTCATCAGGCAACTAACTATGGCGCGCCCTTCACTGAACGCACCCTCCGTCATTCAGGCACTCAGAAAGTAAGTCAATCATGCTGCATTTGGTTACAGTCGATTGTGCTCTTCCAACCACGCTATTCTCCCGGTGAAGGTGGCAAGTTTTTGTAACAGAAAAACCCATGCCTTTCATGCATGTGCAACAAGGTGCCTTCAGCATGTCCAGTGGCTACCCGCATGGGAACCTAGAAATGGGCATTGAATTTACCCTTTTTTGGCATGGGTGGCATCTTTGCCAGGGGTGATTTTTTTTTTCCCGAAGGTTAAACAAATTACCAAATGGACACTGCGCTACCTGGACACCTCTCCAAGGGTGTTTGGATTTTTCTTTTCTGTGGAGCTTCGTCATTTTCAAACTTTTTTCCTATAAACTCAGGAGCCATGATCATCAAGATCGTGCTTGCGAGACTTCTCAGGTCGAGCTTTTCGGAAGAAACTGTCAACAGAGTTGGTGCCACAACAAACGAGGAAAACATGCATCAAACAACGAGCAGTCATCCTCAACTGGATTTTTCTTGACACTTTTGGAAGCTTGAGATATCCAGGCTGCAAAGATGTGGAGATTGGGACTTCACATTGGAAATTGCCAATGGGCAAGTATTGAAATCTGAACACCATCCCCACTTGCGCCAGGGACCCGACCGAGCTTCTAGGTTTCGACCAGGTGGATTAAAGCAGGGATGGAAGAAGCTTGAATTGATTTTCTAGGCGGTGGTTTCAAAGATTTTTTATTTCCAGCCTTACTTGGGGAAGATTTCCAATTTGACTAATGTTTTTCAGATTGGTTGAAACCACCAACCAGTTTTCTATACTTTCAAGATTTGAAGTATAGATGTTTCATGATGTTTCACTTGTCTATTAGTCCAGATTCATTGATTGTTCATTCTGATCAATCATCAGATGATCCAAATGATTGGGAAAACCTCGTACCCGCCAGGCAGCTCAAGCCATGTAAGCCATGCACCTGGTACTTTCCAAGGGCCGAAGTTGGCGTCCAAAAGCCCAGATACTTCGCACCGTTTTGAGCATCGTCGAGGAAAAGCCGTATCTGCGAATTTTCCCCGACTTTTTTTGCGTCCTGCCAAAAAACATGGGAAGAACAAAATCATGTATTATTGAATATCTAGATACCTTCATCATTACCTACAAAAGTTACAGGAAGATCTTCCATTGTTTGATGGGTTACGATGTTACTTTTTGGATGCGATCCAGGGATGCGAAGACGAGCCAACCTTCTAGGCCTGGGATGAAGTCACTGGGGAGTAGTATGCTTGGGCGACATTGGAATCCACTTCTTTTCTTAAACATATTCTATAAATATATTATATATTTATATGTGTATATTGATATATGACATAATATCGTAAGCTAATATGATGTCTTACTTGATATATCATCAAATGTACAGTTAATATGTACAACTATTTTATATTATCTTTCCATGGTGTGCATATTTTTTGGTTGGGCTAGGCCGAGTCGATCTCCACGACAGCCACCACCATTGGTGGCCTCCAAAGAACGGGCAGAACGGGCACGACCTACACGTCCTCCTTTGATCGTGCCTTGATGCGCTAGTTTCAGGGAAAAATTATACTACCCAGTTACACCCTGGAAGAATAACATGGAACCTATAAATCACCCATTTGGAAAGGAATATCATCTTCCAAACCTCCATGATTATGTTCCATGTTAATCTTCCAGGGTGTATATGGGATCCCCAAAACAACCAACTGAGGCACATTTGGATGAGGTTTGCAAGCCGGAGACGAGCACAGCTGCAAGGGGGCCTTACGGGTGATTTGGGCCAGTGTGGGAGGGCCATGATAGTTCAAAAGGGGAGACACAACTCCAAATTGGTCGGAAAGTTGGGAAATGTTTGGACATGAAAATGGCAGAAGATGATTCAGGTTGATCAAAGATGTCGTTTTTTTTTTGGACTTCTAAGTCCGAACTGTTGCTATCTGAGGCTGTGCGTACTGGCGAATCTGCCAGTTCACGCGCTGGTGTTTGGATGCCTGGGGGTTGAAGACTTGAAGGTTTTTCAATCTTTTTTGTGAGGGTTTTGGCGATTCTGGGCAACCAGGTTACCAGGTTTCTTTTTTCTGGTGAGTCCTAAGGCCTCCACGCCATCATCTCCTCCTGAATCGCCATCCGAAGGAGGCAACCATGTAACCACACGGTTTTTTTTGGAGGGCCCTTTGAAGATAGTGGTTCAGTATGGTTCAGTGTTTGTGCTTTTCTCAAATTGATGCGAACCATGTCCTGAAGATTTTCCACCTATCCTTGCTATCAAAGACTTTGAAGATATGATAAGACTTGACTAAAAAGCATTCATAGCACATCTTGGGAAGTAGCCAATTGGAAACTTGACTCGACCTCCAGGTGAGTCCGGTGGTAGCAGCGGTTCGAACCTCAGCGGCCTGAAACTCAGCGCTGTGGTGCTTCAAGTGTGAAACATTGGTTGCTTCCTTGGTTGAATTGGTGGGGTTCAAGTGGATTTGTTGGTTTTATATAGCTTCAGAATCGATGAACCTGCCCACAGTTGCTGAATCTGTAGAGGACCCAACAGTTCTGTGTCTTCCAAAGAGATGATCAGCGATTTCACTGGAAAGGCCGGACCTCTACAGTCGTCCACATTTGTTTGAGTTGCAGCCAACAGCATTGTCAAAAATGATGAGAACCAACTGGACTCCAGGCGACTAGTTCTTCGCATCCCAACGGAACTCCCCAGGCGCGTCTGGCACTGGTGCTGGGATGCTCAGTTTCTATGTGGGGCCTTGGTCAAAAACCTGGTCGAATTGAATCCATACCGAGGCCTTGTCATGAGACCTTGCAGGCCAATGCACCTGGGATGAAGCGTAGGGAGTCCATGGGTAGCTTGTTGAGAAAGCGAAGGACTGCTGGAAAGGGAAGTTGGTTTTCCTTGGTGACTGACGAATGTCAATGACATTGGAGGGCAGTTCGTAAAAAGGGTTTGGTTGGGTTTGTGTTGCATTGAAGATTGAAGTGCAGTTTCGTTTGAAAAAACAAAGTCATTGTAGAGACAACGACTTGATCTCCTCCTCCTCACCATCAGAAGGCTCATTTGAGATTTTTTTTTCCCGGGAGGACGAGCATGCTTGGCCTGCTACAGCAAGAGCTCGCGGAACCTCTGAACGGTGCTTGCAATCGCAGCAAGGTGAGGGTCTTCTGAGGCTGCTGCATTCTTGGAAGAACCTGTCATATAGGTATTCAGACTATCAAACTTTGAAAGAATTCACATTTTTTGCACTACATGTATGAATGATTCTGAATCTATATTGGTTTGATTAAACCGGTAACCGGAAACCAAATTTGAATTTGTAAGAACCTTCTGGTGATTTGATGCATCCTGAATTGGGATGCTTCTAATCATTGGATGTAACGGCCATGGTGAGGTGCCAGAGACATGGTTGCCTCCAGGAGATGCCAGCACTGGCTCGCCGTCTCAGCTTCCAATGATGTCGAGCATCATTTTTGAACAGAAAAAAATCATGTTAGAATAGATTTTTATCATTTATTCTTTATGATTTTTGATTTCACATCAGTTCATGATACTTCTGATTCTATACCTTTTTGCGAAGGTGGGATAGATAGTAGACACACACACACAACATTTGCACGTAAACATTCATGCCGTATCATGCCGTATCCACATCCCATCCGTGGACAGTCTGGGCTCCATTCATATCACATGGTGGATACCCAGAATGGCAAATATGTGTTGATCATCCAAATCTAACACCATCTTACCCAAAAACACGAAAAAGAGGCATCCCGCATCACCAAAACTTCACACATCAGTGGGTCCTCAGCGAAAAAAAACATCAGGTGGCTTAGAACGTTCCGAGTTGGGCCTGGAGGTTCGATGGTTTGATGGTTCAATTGGATGGTTGGATGGTTGGATATCTAGATTCATCCCACATGAATATATTTACCTGAGTAACCTGAACATACTTATATATCTTCAATCTTATGAGTCAGATTTAGATGCATTGCCATGTTGGGACATAAAACCATGTTTTTTAACAGTTGCTTTGGACAACCTCATGGGATTGGGTAAGCCTGGTTCTCGGCATGGGACAACAGCAAGCCAGGAACCTTTCACAAGGCAGTTCCCCTCAACTTGGTGAAGTTATCCCAAACCAACCCAGACCTCTTTGCCAGGCCACTGCAGAAGTGAGACGGTGGTTACTTGGCCACACTTCTGGTCAGCAATGTTCCCAGGTGCTTTGCGTTTTTGGAGAGATGGTGAGATCATCAATTGATGGGTAAAACGTTGAGCCATGGCCAAACACTGAACTGCTCATGCTGCTGAAATGACCTAAACCAGAACAAAAAAATACAAGTGAAATTCCACATGAATTTCCAGCCTTTTCAGTCTGTGGCCTATAAGTTTTGAACACCATTTGCCAGGTGATCTTGGATCGTGCCTTGACGGTCTTATCCAACTTCAAGTTGGCCAGCAGGGGAGCCCTGGATTGCCGATGACAGTTGCATGAGATGAGTTCTATGAGTTCTTGGTTTGAAGGACACCTGCGTCCTGGCTGTCTGTTGAACAAAGAGAACAGAACACTCTTCTTCTCTAGCTAGTTGGAGAGGTTTTGAACTCCAGTGACTCAACTCCATTTTTTAGAGTTGCAAGCTTAAGTTCTTATGAGATCGCAGCATAGGAAAGATTCATTTGCAACAGTGTAACAGGTTCACCCCCCCAAACCTCAAACCCAAACCATTTTGGTCAAACAATTCTACCTGTTTTGCCCGATCACCAGGTGGTTGTGAGCTTGAAGTGCTGGGAGGTTCAAATTTCAAAGGGGAAACCGGCTGGGTGTCGATGTTGCAGAGATGGTCATGAAGTTGAAGAGAAAAACATCAAGGATGTTTGGAAATGCAAAAAAAAACATACCATGTTTGGTTTCCCAATTTGAAACCCAAAATTTGGGTTTTCCCCAAAACAAACCTGTGGGGTAAATCCCCCAAACCTGTGAAGCTATGGACCTTTGGTTTTCCCAGTCGTCGGTTACAGGACCTTTGGGAGCTTTGGTGGGCGGCTACAGTGATGCGGAATGGCTGTACGATGAGGCTCGACATAGCTTGACATCTGCCAAGAAACTGCTTGGAACTTTGAGGTGCCAAAATTTAAGTAGCAAATTTTTCCAGGGTTAAGGTCAAACACTCTCCCAATGTTTTTAAACACCTGCTAAAATTTCAGCTTTGGTGAGAAGTCTTGGATCTTGATGTTTTTTTTGTGGCAATGGATCTACTAGCTACCCGAGGGGGAAGCGTGTTTAGTGTTCCAACCATGCAACAAGGGTCAATGAGCCATATCCATATTGCTGGTGATGTGCTGGTAATTTGCACCCCCCTGGACACCTCTTGAATCTGATTGATCCATGATGAACCAATGAATAAACAACAAACTCAACAAACCAATCATATCAATGAACCAACAAACAAATCAAACCTCGATCCTTTATGGCTTTCTGAAACCCGTATCCACCTCTGTTGTGAAGTTCTGAAAATCGATCCGCCACTGCCGATGCCAGTGGGGAAGGTCTTTCAAAAGCATCCAGCCGATGCGCTTCGCGAATCCTTCGCATTGATGGGCTTTCGTCATCGGCATGAGGGAGATTGGTTGGGGGACCAACCACCCACCAGTCCCACCAGTGAAACCATCCTGAAAAGATTGGAAGAAGCTGAAACGTCTTGCAGATATGGAAGAAGTGGAAAGGTATGGAAACGTGAAGAGTGACCGGCATTTGGAAAATTCGAGAAAGTGTTGTGATGATGCTGAGGTCCAGCGTTTCGGTGGAAGAGGTCTCCCTTGTCTACCGCCGAATGTGTCTGCGCGGTCATCCTAGCCGGGGAGGATCGCCAAAGGACTACTTGAAACTGCAGGCAGTTGGGAGTGGTCAGAGACAGGTGTTGGAGAAAGCCACTTTGACATCTTTCGTAGGTGTTTCCCATTTGATTGTTTTGTCATCCAGATTTATACAGAGCCTGAAGGATCAATGTGACACCATAACTAGGTTTTTTCTAGAGGATAGACAAAACTGTGACAGCGATGATAAAAGCCCACAAAGCATAGTTGGTATCCTAGGAATTTCAACATGTTTCCAGTAATTAAGCACATGGACCAGGTAAGAATCAATGGCAGAAGTACAAATTCATTTCCATCACAAGTGGCCATAATTTTTCTTCCAGTGACAAAGCACCTGCTGTTTTGCTCGTTTACCAGTCTTTTTTTAAGTCTCAAGAGTCCAAACCATAACCGTTGAGAATTCGTTTTTCGAATTCATGAAGTCCCAAAAAGGTGATTTCCCAATCGTGAGTAGATTTGGTGGTTTCTTGCTGTAGATTCTCGGCATCTTCCTGCCATCTTTCATGGGAGGTTCCAAGTATTAACCACCCAACCTGAACCACTCAACATAGATGGCACAGCTCCTAAGAAAGCTGACTTAGTAAGGGACGAATATAAATCAATGCGTAGGTACACCGGAACTGTGTGCTTCTATACTTTTCAATTTTAGAATTTTTGATAGTGTTTCCTCTCCCCATCAAAGCAATTGATGGTTAGTAAGTTTCTCAAACTTCCCATATTTTTTTCAGCATTTAGCTGGCTGCTAATTAACCTCGATTCTCTTGTTGAAACCTCTACGTCTTCATCCGAGTCACCCCTGTTGCTGCCGAAAAAAAAAAGGTGGCCATGGAACTGATCAAAGCTTTCTGCGGCGATGCGGGACCTTTGCAGGTGGATGGGGACCTGATGTTTGACCGAAGTTGTGAATTGGAAAGGTTTTGGGAGAACGGACAAATTGTTGAAATTTGGACAGTTTGGGAATATTTGGAAAGCAAATGAGATTTGATGTAACAAAAGAATCTGGTCAGGTTTTTTGAAATATATAGTTTTTCAACATTCTTTTTGTTTTGAATCAAAGTTGTTGCCTGCCTATGCAGTACATTCTGTAGTGTCTATCTATGTCTATCTATTTCTTAACTTCCCAGCGATTTCGGGGAAGATTTGGCAGCATGTTGATTGCCAGTCGGAGCAGCCGCCTCCTCTTCGACATATGGGATCAGGCAAGATCGGATGGCGGACTTGTTAGATTCAATCCATTTGATCCATGATCAGGTTGCACAAGTTAGATGATTTGCATAGAAACATTGCTGAAATATGTGAAGGTCCAAGAAACATCCATGGAGCATCTGTGATTATGATTGGATTATGATCATATATCATAATCCATCCATGGTCCATGACCATGTTTTGTTGGTATTGGAGATGTCCAAAATTGGCTAGAAATGACGATTTTTCACAGGCCACTGGCCACTGGATGAGGGTTCCAAAAGATTGGCCATTTCTTTGTTGATTATGAATCATTGATTGATGAATCCATTGAAGCAGAAATCTGAAGGATTGATGATCTCCAGCCCTTGTGTGGTGGAGAAACCTGCAGATGGGCACTTTGCCAGGGAAACCCATACTGGATGGGTACCAAGATGGGAAAGGCAAATGTGAAGTGCCTTAAGAAATGGAAAGACCAAAAGTTTCTTAGAAACGCTGGTTGGGTAGAAATAGGGCTTGGAAACTGGGAACATTGCTACCCGAAAAATGACGAGTTACCACAGGAATCTCCTCTTCGGGGAGGTGATGCTCAAAAGGTTGGATGTCATCAGGTCATAAGGTCATCCCCTCCGGTGAATTAGTGGTGCATGTCATTACCTGGTACCTTAACATGTCCTCCCTTTGTTTTCCAAAGATGAGTGTCCCAAAAACGATATTGATTAGAGTAATTCTTGTCACAATCAGATCATCCAAACTTTTTTCAAGAAAGGGGAACCGACTCAGTTTTGTTCCGAACTGCATCACATCTTTTGCTATCTTTTTAACACCTCCATCATCAAAATTTTGGTTTTAAAAGACTTTAAATTCAAATTCCCCAGCAGTTTCACGGTGTTTTGTTTGGTATCTCCCCAAACATCCACCCCATCCTTTCCCACTGGTAAGTTAGACCTCCACCTTGACGGCAAGGTCTTGAGTGACTTGTCCTTGGCGCATGAGTTAAAACTCAGTGCCCAAGAAGCGGAAGCGGAAGCCAATCGACTGAGTAATGAACACCTGGAGGACATCTCCCACATGCTATTTGGTTGAGGGAGAGAGTTTGAACAGCAACAAGAGAAGGGGGGGGGAGCTTTTGTGAGGGAGGTTTTGCGAGGGTCGATAAAATGATGCTGAAATGTTGATGTTGAAAGAGTAGGGTGTGTGGATGGTAGATGACAGTTGAGATAATTTTTGGGGTGTTTGGGTTCGGTGGCTCTCTTGACTTCAACTCAAGGCAAACTTCTTCACTCGCCAAGTTTACTCGTGGTTTTGAATCAAGGTTTACGCTCGCCTCTATTTCCGAAAGATGCAGTCACAAACGAATCAGTAACGAATCCAGCTACATTTTTCCAGGTTGGATGGCTCGAACATCTGCAACGGAATTGAAGATTTTTAGCCGAAAAAAAACCAGAGACATAAAACACAGTTGCTGGCTGTGAGGAGCTCAATCGTGCTTTGGATGAGTACATCCTAAGGCCGCTGCTGGGCAGTTTCTGGGGGCGAATTGTCAGATGACTGATGCCTTGTTCTCCTGGGCATATTTGGCCAGGCAGATGTGTTTCAAGAGCGAAATCGTGGATGAAATTGCTCGCCTTCATGAGGAGGGGGTGTTGGATATGAAGACATGTGTCCTGTGCCCCAACTGATTTAGGGTTCTTTCCTTATGTCAATGAGTTTACTTTATGTATTAATACAATGACTACAAGACAATATACTGTATGAGAATATATGTATGATAGAAGTGGTAGATTCAGATAGACCCAACACGTCCTACAAACAGGAGTTGCTATGCCTGAGACACGTATCCAATGCAGCAGCACCTCCCCCTTAAAGGAAACAAGTTGGTCCACGTCACACATCAGCTGCGCTGAAGGACTCAGCCTATGCGATTTTGGGCGTCTCCTCCAGTGCCACAGATGCTGAGATCAAGAAGGTCCCTGTTTTTGTTGGTGTTTCTTCCATGTTCTTTTTTTCCCCCAATCAATTGTTTTTTGGTGTGTGTGTTTTTTTCTGGTGCTCCCCCGCTTCCCCTCATATTCTAAGGGGATTGGATGTTTTCGATGACATGTTGGGTGCTTCTCTGGCAACTCCTGTGTTGAAAGGCTTACCGCCTCATTGCCATGCAATGCCATCCAGATAAAGGTGGCGATAAGGAAGATTTTCAGGAGATGGGAACATGCAGCACATCAGACTTTTGGTGACGTTTTTCGGTGGTGCCTGTTTGATTGGCCTGGATGTTGATATATGATGATATGGGCCATTTGCATCCATTTGCCGGATATGTTGGGGAAGCTTTGGGGGCATGCAAATATTCTCGACAACATCTCGGGTTTTTGTTAGCATATTTTCATCCCGTTGCGAAGTTTCTTGGCAAGAGTAGTTTGTTCTGACCTTGTAGGAGCTGACAAACGCCTATGAAAAGATCATGGAGCAGCGCCGTGGAAGTGATGATAAAGGTTACAAGGTGTGCCCATTTTTTTCTGACTTGATGGGCTGATGGGTAGCCTCAAGAATGGGTTTCAAAGGCTTTCAGGTCATTCCGCCTGCACTGAATGAACATCAAAGGAAAGACGACTTTGTTTGTTTTGAACTTTTGGGAGATGTTGATTTCTTTTGGTGTGCGATTTGGGAAGCTAAGACACATATTATGTCACATAGTCACATAGTAACATAGTACTCAAAATTTCTGAAAGACACTGGCACCCAGCATCCTCAAATTTGTACGTCCAACTTCCAGGACAGGCGCTCCTGCGAGAGTGACACCGAGGAGAGATGGGTTACCGGTACCGATGGGTTTTCATGTGCCAGCAACTTGAGGCATTGAAAGTTCAATCAGCAAGTTGGCCAACCTATCTTCTCACTTTTGTAAAGTTTCTGCCACACTTTCGTGAAAAGTTCCTTTTTTTTGTTGTGCCACTAGGAAAACAGCCCTGTGGATCAATGTTGTTGATCGGTTTTTTATCCCGGGAAGATGCTGAGGAGACGCCAGAACCAAAGAAAGATCATGAGAAGAAAAAGGAAGCCGCTGAGGTGTGGTGCAACTACGACTCTGATGGGACCTACCTGGTTGATATCCCCAGGACAAAACCTATTTTTTTTAAAGATGGGAGATTTTCCATGTAATAAGTCATTTTTTTCCTCAGATTTCTGAAGCATTCAACAGAATGACTGTTTTGCAGATTGGAAGTTTGGTTGGGCCTCTTCATGCTTTGAAGAGTTTGTGGAAGTGCTAGACCTGGCTTGGATTTGTCATTCAGTGACAGGAAGAGAAGGATCAAAAGAAAGAGGAGGTCCCGGGTGGCATAGGGTGGCAGGGTCAATCAAACCTGTTGACCTTGAATTTGGATGTTTCCGAAAATAGTGGTACCCCCCAAATCATCCATTTTAAAGGCGTTTTCCAGTATAAACCATCCATTTTGGGGTACCCCTATTTTTGGAAACACCCATAATTGGATGTTTGATGACGTTTCAAAGGATAATTCACACCTATGCTCGTTCGGAAACTCTGGACTTGCTCGAGCGAGCCACAGGGCATATCAAGCGGGTCACTCTTTTCTAGCATGAGATGCCTAGGGTTTGAGCATTCGTATCAGGATCACGGCTTTGTTGAGTCTTTTGTTGTTATCAATATGTGATGGTTGAACATGAACTAACCCAGCTGACATTGGAACTATCCATCCCCACCCTGATCAATTGATTTAAACCATCCTAAACTTCTGCAGGAACCTGAGGCTGAAGGCAAAAGTGCCACTGCTCAGGACTTGCTGCCATGGTGTTTTTATTTTGGTGTTTTTCTATTTGACATATCAAATCTCGATGACTTTCGAAAAGACACCAGCTTTTGGGACATATGGGTCTGGGTAGTTGTAATGAGGGCCGCTGTTGACCCTGCAGAAGCCTTTTTATTTTTTGGTTCTTGTTGTTGGAGCGAACACGGCAGCAACAGAAAAGTTGCATTTTGTTTATACACCACAGTCCATCAATACTCTTACGTTTGAATGACAGGATAATGCCACACTGTTGGAGAAGGCCAGCAAGGCTGCTGAGGAGGCCTCTCGTTATGCCAAGACGGCAGCGGAGTTTGCTCACCAGGCGTGGACTGGTCCAGCAGGATTTTTTCTGCGAGACCTTGAAACAGACCTTGAAAGAGTCTTGTGTGCAAGACAGCAAGATGAGTCGATGAAAGGTTTTCTTATTGTTTTTTTTGATGAACTGTGATCCCTTAGGATACAATCATTTGCCTTGTTTTCCGGGACGGGACCCGCCAGGCGGCTGAGGCAGCAGAGACAGCTCGCAAAGACCAGGAGAAAAGTGGCCACCGGCAACCGGTTGTTTGGATTTGCGGTGAACTTCAAAAGGTGTTGACTTCGGAATGTTTCAAGTTTCATGAGATCCAAAAGCATCCAAAATCAGAGCTGTATTGATGTTCTGAGTATGAACAAACCCGGCTGTGTTGCCAACAGTGTTTTTGGAACTGTTGAAGGTGCTAACAACAACAATCACGCCTAGCAGTGAGAAGCTGGGAAAGAGTAGAAATTGACATTGATTCAATGATATTTTTTTCTGTACAAAAAGAGGATGTATTTTTCAGGACAATCACGAAATTGCACACAATTTTAAACCTGTATATATGATGGCGGCCTCCGGCCTCCCAGTCCCCCCCAAAAAAAAAAATTGTAGAAAGGGGGGGGCTGGGGTATACATAGGGTATGGGGTATATTGTCACCTAATTCATTCTCACAAATTTTCCACCAAAAAAACTTTTCACGCCACCTCATTCGTTTTCTACATGTTTTATGTGTCCACCTCATTCATTTTCCATGTATTGTATCCCAAACTTTTTGTGTTACCTTATCCATTATATTTTGTAGAATTGTAACCCAAATACTTTACAGTCTTTTGTGTGATTGTGTTTGTGTGGGTGTTTGTTCATTTGTTTTTTCATCTTCTAGCTTGTTTCTAAATTCTTGTAGTCTGCTATCATTAATGTAAGTTTCATAAATTCTTTCCATATCACGAAGTCTACTTTTTATATTATCATACTTTTCTATACATTCAGTGTGTATTTTGTTATGTTCTGCAATTTCAGTTTTAAATTTGTCATATTCATCCTTTTTACAAAGTCCAAAAAACATTATGTAATTTCCCATATATGAATATATAGTTATTATTTCTTTGTATATTTTTCTAGGGTATAATTTTCTAATTTTGTTTTTTTTTGATTTTATTAATATTATATTTATAATATTAACAAATCATTTAATCTCTCCATTCTC
>DF244652.1:0-24779 GCA_000507305.1 Breviolum minutum Mf 1.05b.01 | reverse complement strand
TCTTCTCAGCAGATTTTCTTCAGCAGATCTTCTCAGCAGATTTTCTCTCAGCAGATTTTCTCAGCAGATCTTCTCAGCAGATCTTCTCAGCAGATCTTCTCATTGTCTTATCATTTGCTGTGGTCAGGGGTTGGTGGTCAGCTATTGTCTTATCATTCTTATCATTTGCTGTGGTCAGGGGTTGGTGGTCAGCTATTGTCTTATCATTTGCTGTGGTCAGGGGTTGGTGGTCAGCTATTGTCTTATCATGTTGGTGGTCTATACTGCATGAATTCTTTAGAAGGACCCTTTCGCGGAGCTCTCGGGAATAGTTTGCTTGAAAAGCCAAAAGGTTGTTCCCGTGGTACAAAAAACACTTTGCCACTTGCTTCTTGGTAGACAAGTTTGTGAATATTGATGTTTCACTTGCTTCTTGGAAAAACCATGTCAGAGCAAAACAAGCTAGCGTGGAGAATAAGTTGGACAGCTGGGACAAGTAATCCTAGATTCAAGCCACACCTGAAAAGTAATCCTATGTGCGGAAAAGTAATCCTAGATTCAGGCCACAGCTCAAAAGTAATCCTACGTGAGCAAAAATAACCCTAGATTCAGGCCACACAAAAGTAATCCGATGTGAGCTCAAAGTTTTGGAAAGGAACATAGAAAGAACTAGTTTTTAAAGTTAAAGGTTCCAAGTTCCATTTGTGGCTTTTGAAAAAAAGTAATCATATAACGTCAGAAAGTTGGGCCTTTTTTGCACCCTTGTCTTTGCAGCTGTCTTACACACAGTCTTTTCACAGACCCCTAGCTTTGCAAACAGCTTTAAGCTGTTCCAGCAACTCATTCGCTTTCTCAGTCTTCTCGGCCAAACTTCCCAAGAAGTTTTCACATTTTCCCTTCTCATTCCCATTGCTCTCAGGAATTTCTTGCCACATTTGACATTCTTGGAGTTGAGACAAATTGTAATTCAAGATTGCCACTGCTGTCTTGATTTTGCCCACAGTTTCACCATCTTGCCCTCTCACTTTCAAGACTCGGCGGCTAGCATCCCTTCGCAACCTGTCCTGGGTGGCATGGCAGTGCTCTGTGTGCCTTGCCCAACCATTGGTTCATGGATGCAAATTGGTCCACATCAAGCTTGGTCTTGCCTCCTGAAAGCTGCATGGCCTCTGTGCTGGTTTTGGTTCGACCTGCAGAAACTCTCCTTTGGTGCCACATGCGTTTGTCTTCGAATATGTCACCTTTTTGTTCTGCAACTTTCATGGCCTGTTCTTGGCCTTGGAAGACCTGCCACAGCATAATGCTGTAAGGAACACCAACAGTTTCAGCTGTAGCGAACTTCATGTCTTGGTTGGCCCTCCAAGACTGAAAGTCTGCACTGTCTGTGCAAGGAATCCAATCTCATTTGGCATTTTTCTTGAACATTCGGTTGATCAATTCTGTTCGAAACAAGCGAGGACTCTTGCTCTTGGTTGCTGCATCATTGTACATTTGTTGGATGTCAGCTGGAACTTGTCCATTTGCTACCATTCTGGCAAATTTTCTGGCTTTGCCATATGACCTCTTTTCCTGTGCCTCCTCATGCTCTGGATCTTGTTCCAACTCCTCTTCTTCCTCTCCTCTCTGAATCTTTTCCTCCAAGCTTCTGTCTTGTCCTTCAAAGTGCCTTTCTTTTGCTTCGCATTTTTCTTTGGGTCCTTTTTGCCTGACATTGTGGGAAATATCAAAGTATTCCTAGAAAAGCTTTTTGCAAATGACAATGTCAAAACAACAGCACTATGTGCTTGCTCAGTGTATGCATTTTCCCAAAAAAAAAAAAGTTAATCAAAGCCTTGCCTGTGTCCTTCACTTCTCCCTTTCCTTTCTTCTTTTTCGTCTTTTGCTTCTCACTCTCTTGTTTCTTGTCCTTATCCTTCTTCCCCTTGCTCTCCTTCAACTTCTGTGGTGCTGCCACAGGCTTTTCCAGGGAAGTCTTCGGTTTGGGTTTCTTTGGTTTCTTCTTCTTGTCTTTTTTCTCAGGTGGGTCTTTGGCAGCTTCCTCTTCAGGATCTGGGTCCTTTTGGCTGCCTCTTCTGTTTCTTTCACCTTGCAAGCCCTGTTCTGCATTCTCCTCTGGACTAGTGTCCTTTTTCTGAGCAGGAATTCCACTTTTTTTTTAAGCTTTGGGTGCCATGACTGTGCTGCAGCTACTAGGGTGTGAGTAAGAAAAAAATCTTGATGGTCATGGGGGGCCGAAAATTTGAGTCCTAAATCGTATGTGCTGTACTGTGGTGTGTTGAACAATGTGCCTGGACCAACATTGACACATGAGATGATGATTTTCTACCTTGTGCTTTGTGGAGCCAGGTGACATGCACAAAGGTGAAATTGTTTGATAGGAAAAACATCTTAAGGCATGACAGATTTGGAAAGATTTTGTTTTGTGCTTGAAACTTCCTATTTTTTCCAACCTTTGCCATGATTTGGGAGATGGTTGTGAAAGTTTGCCTGAAATTTTGCAATCAAACTTTCAAAGGGGTTGAAAGTTTACATGCAAACTTTCAATGCCCCCTGAAAGTTCACAAAAAAACTTTCAACCCACCCTTGAAAGGGTAGCTTGAAAGTTGCAGTGAAACTTTCAATCATGTATTTTCGTCATTTATACAAAAAGAAAAAGCATTGCAAGTTTGGCCAGAAACTTTCAATCATGGGTTGAAAGTTTCAATGTAAACTTTCAAGAGGGATTGAAAGTTTGGTGGTAAAGTTTCAACCCAACCTTGAAAGTTTGATTGCAAATTTTCAATCAAACTTTCAACCCCCTTGAAAATTTGATTGCAAACTTTCAGGCAAACTTTCAAGCCTTTTGGGAAATCCAATGCAAAATACACTTGGAAGTGCATTTTTTCAACAACACATGGCCACTAGAAAAGTACTCTTACAACATGTTTTGCACAAGTAATCCTACAACACCATGCTCTGCAGAAGTAATCCTAGTGCAAGATGGCTACAAAAGTAATCCTAGTGCAAGGTGGCTGCAGAAGTAATCCTAGTGCAAGATGGCTGCAAAAGTAATCCTAGTGCAAGATGGCAGCATTCAAGACCAATGCATTTTTCCCACAAGTTTCATAGCTCTGGAAGATCCTCTCCGCCCAGCTCAAGCCTGAGCATGCTTGGAAAGAACTTGGCCAAACCATGACATGTAAGATGTAAGGAAGCAAACTGTCGCAAATGACACCAGGAAACCTTCACTCTTTTGGTGCTTTGTTCTCGTAGCCTTTGTGCCCTGCATCAGCATCTGTGGTCGCACCAGCTCCAATCCTCAAAGTAATGCCGCAAGGGTTGAACCCTGCATGTTGTAATGCTGCAAGGGTTGACCCCCAATTTCCCTTGATATGTTTCCAGGCAATGACGCAAGTATTCCTACTTTTTGAGGAGATCAAAAGTAATCCTAGACCTCCTGCATTTAATCCAAAGCGCGCTCCAACTCCAGTGACACTGCTGGCTGTAGTTGAGGCTCCAGGCCTGCAGTAGTACTTGCAACCAAAATTCTCAAGTACCTTTCACAAGTCAAATGCCATGCAACACCATGAATGCCAGCAAAGGGCTCAGGGTAGCTTGGAGGCGCTTTTGCAGGAACTGGTCCTTCCTGTCGCCTCACAAAACAAAAAACAGTCTCAGTGGTGATGGCACAGCTACAAGGCCGTCTTTTTAATGAGGCAGGAGGGAAAATGACAGCTTTTACTGCAACACAAATTAATATGTTCCAGTCAAAGCTCAAAAACATGGCTTTTTGTTGCCAAATCACTTCAAATCAGCAGGTGGAGGGCCTGGAGGTGTCTTTGGAGTCACAGGTGTAGGCAACCTGGGGTCAAAGTCAGGGAGTTGCAGCGCTCAGCTTGAAGAAGAAGTCTAATGGAAAGCTGCTCCTCATACCAATATGCCGTGATGAACTTCTCCATGTGATAGTTGAAGGTCTGCTTCCTGAGAAGGAACAATGAAGCATGGACATGGGGAGAAAAAGAACAAAGCAGTCAGCCAAAGGACGGCTCTGGTGTCAGAATTGTCCAGCGGTCGACCAACTGCCCTCTGCGGATTGTGTTCCTTAGATGTCAAGAAAGTAATCCTGCAACAACTTGGCCAGGAACTTTTTCAGGTGACAAAGTAATCCTACAAGAACTACGCTACAGCGCAAAAACTCAAAAGTAATCCTAGAGCAACTTGGATACAGTGAAAAAGTAATCTTAGAGGAAATACACTACAGCACAGACTTGCAAAAGTAATCCTACAACAAATTCAGCGAGTGACACCTTGGATCACAAGTGGCAAAGTAACCCTAGCAGAGTCCATCATGCAGCAGAGAAACTCAGACTGTCGAAGATCAGCCTCAGACATGTGGAAAAGCTTACAAAAAGTTGACAGAAGCAAGCGCTGCCACATTACCCAGCATCAAGTAAGTAACCAAGCAAACTGGACATTCTGGTTCATCTTGACAACATCCACACATTCTTTTCTGCAACTTGCCATGGCTGTCTCTTAAAAAGCCATGGTAAGAAGGAATTCTTCTCCCCCTACCCCTGCAACTACCTAGGTGATTGATTTGAGCCGAGCTGCTTGTTCTTTCCGCATTCTCTTTTGGTGCACTCGCCATGGTGCAGTATCCAAAGTTTCAGCAGCTTGCGCATGGGTACTTGCAGGGGTAGTTGCAGGGGTGCTTTCTGTTGGAAGCTGTGTTGGAGCAGAAACACAGGCAAACACTTGCTTTGTGCGTTAACCACTCCCTGGGACCAGTGGGCCTGGTCAGCCTGCTCCTTCTTCCACAGTTTGATGGAAGCTGGGGCTGGTAGGTGGAGTGATGTTATCCAACTTGAAACATCATCCTCTGTGAACCATTTGGGAAGGTTCTTGCAGCACACGCGGCCATTGTAGGTGAGTGGGCTTGTCATGGCTCTGGCAACTAAAAGCAAAAGAAAACACTGGTCCTGTTGTTCTAGCTTGCTGCTTGTTAGTCAGTAGTTTCTTACAGGGGTCGTGGCAGGTCCCTTTGAGGCCTTTTTAAACATCACCTGTTGATTGATGTTTTTTTCACTATTCAGTCGTTGTCAATTGTTGTCGGTTTCATTTGTTTGACTCGCCGCGCGAGACTGCCGCTGTTTTCCTTTCATTTTCACATAGCCCTTCAACATGGTCTGTGTTCGCCACCTGCTGCTTGGTTTGATTCAGTGCAGTTGGTCCACTTAAATTAGTTTTAACTAGCTAACTTACTGGCTGGCCATTACTATTTTGTAATGAGGGAATGGTTGGGGGGCCAGGATGGGCTAGAAAAACATTGCATTACTTACTAGACTCACCTGTAGATACATACATATTTAAAATTTGTTTACATTTTGTATAGCTGAGGCCTATCAGGTATGGTTTGGGTAATCAACTCAAAGACGCTGTGAAAGTGTCCTTGGGTAAAAATTTTTCCGCGCTGTGAGAGTGTGACAAGCTTAAGAGGGTCACGCTGTGAAAGTGTGGCAGTCCCTTTTGGGGACCTGGCGCTGTGAAAGTGTCAGCTCATCATCATCACGCTGTGACAGTGCGATGATTGTTTTTTCCAAACATTTGTATGGGCGGTTACCGGTTGGTTGCTTGGGTTTGTGGTGGTGTTTGCGATTCTTTGCTTTTGATTTCCTCTGACAGGTGGAGAACACCAAACACATCATCATCATCAGCATCAGAATCATCATTCATCATCATCATCATCATCATCATCATCAGCATCATCATCATCATCAGCATCATCATCGTCATCATCAGCGTCATCATCATCAGCATCATTGTCCTACGGTTTTGGGGCAATGAACGACCAAAGAACAACAATTGATGAAGTAAGAATGAGCGAAATCCACTGTATATCAGTTTGGCTTGACTCCCATTATTGTTATTTGACTCTCAAAATTAACCTTCGCGCAAGAAATGTCAATGAATCAACATAACTGTTGTCAAGTGTCCTGTATTGGTTGTTTTTCAATAGCTTTGGCATTGTGTTTTATCATCATTACAACCTTTCCTCCCTTTGGGTAATTTTAACTGTCAAGGATATACCACACCGCTTGCCTCCCTCTCCCTGCTACCGCAACTACAGACTGGGTTGGATCTCTCAATGTCAGTGCCGTCATCCGGGGCGCCCAGGCATGTCAGGAAGGTGTCATAAAGCAGTGGAGAATCTTTTGGCTTCAGAAATTCATACTTACCGTCATTTGTCGGGGACAAGGGCTGCGCATTTTGCCACAGTGTTGTAAAGTCGCTTTGCGAAGAAGTTATATGATTAGCTGCCTAGTTTCAGATAGTCCTGCAAAGACTAGCTGTTGTGTGTTATTTTCGTTGATGCAGCTACAGCCAGTTGATGAGCAAATGCGTCTGCAAACATGACCGCGTGCATGTTGCATTTCGCCGAATCAAAATACCCCAAATCAAACCCATTAATCAATCATACCTCCGAATCATACCCATGTTTTGAGGCATCAGGCGAATCAAAAATGCCCCGTCATACCTCCGAAAAATACTTGGAATCATACCTCCCAATCATACCTCCCATGCAATGCGCTTTCCTGACACCTGTATTTTCGGAAACATTATTTGGCAACTGTTTGTCAGCTGTGAGCAGTGTTTTGAATATGGCTGAGGACCTCTCACTTCTCAGTCGCTACAGGTGCAATGGGCTCGCTTGGCCTTTTTACTGATTTGGCCAGTGATGTATTTTATTTTTGTCAATAGTAGCATAAATTCAATTGAACAACTCTTGTTTGGCATTTGCTTCACAGATTTGTTGATTGTTGAACTTCATGATTCATGTGATTTGTTAATTGTTGTAATTTTTGGACCGTCTGATTATTGACAAACAACAGTTTTTGGCAGCCTGACTGAGTCTGACAGTTGCCCACATGACATTTTGCGTAATGAATGCATATCGTTGAGGCTCAGGCCTTTCCAATAGATAATGGGTCCATGCTATAACAGTCAATGGGACAAGAAACAATCAAATAAAAATCTAAAATATCATTTTTTGATTTGGCCTCACCGGGTGCATGGCGTCATCACCAGCAGCTGCAGCAGCTGCTTCTTCCGACTCGAAAGCCGTTGAGCTATTGCAGTGGGTAGGGCTTCATAGGATTCAAAGGTGGCTGGTATGCAGACAGAGGTCAGTTTAGAATAGTTGTACTTGGGGTGATAAGGAACTGAGGAAACAAAACATCTTGCATTATTGCGCTTGGGTGCAGTCTGGATCCCACGAACAGACGCATCATGCACTGTGCGCTGAGGAAATCCCAACAAGTCCATTGGCAAAATTGCTGTACATAACTTTTGACCTCAAGCATGTTGCATTTCATCGAATCATACCCAAAATCATGCCCCGAATCATGTCATACCCACGAATCATACAACGAATCTTTTGCAGGGCCATGCTTCAGGCATCAGGCGAATCATACTTACTTCCGAAACATACCCGGAATCATACCTCCGAATCATACCTCCCAATCATACCTCCCATGCAACACGCTTTCCTTCACCACATGTAACCTGTATAATGTATAATTGTCTGAGTGGGTTTTGTTTGAGGTACCTTTGCCTCTAACCAACTTTGCAGCAGAACCCCGGGCCAGACTAGGTGAAGAGGTTTGTTGAGGTTTCATTGAGGTTTGGTAAGGTATATCTGGCAGAATTTGACTTAATTTGTTTTTTCTGCATTTGCCAGACTTGGGGGAGAGGTTTGTTGAGTAGAATCCACGGTTGCAAACGTTAGTCAAGCCAGGCTTGGACACTTGTCCCAACTGTCCACAATGTTCTACAACTGTCCACAAGTTTGGAAAACTTTTTTAACTGTTCACACTTCAAATCTTTGATCAAATGTCATTGATTTTTCCATGATGCCAGTCAATGGAATGTGACATTTGAGAAACAAAGCATACACAAACCATCCCTGAATTTCGAAAAATCAAACGTGTGCTGACAAATGCCGACAAATGCTGACACATGCTGACAGTATATATGTATATTTCAAGATTTGTAGACAGTTTTAATTTAGATCAATATTTTTGTAATATTTTTATTTGCAAGACCTGGCAGTTGTCACAGATCAAAATGAATGAAAAGAAGATTACAATAAATTGAAAAAAAGAAGCAACACACACAAAACACTTGAAACATGGCCAACCTGAATCAGCTTAATTGTAGACACACCTGGCAATTGTCACAGATCAAAATGAATGAAAGGAGATGGCAATGAATTGCAAATAAACAGCACACCCAATTGGAACATGACTAACCTGAATCAGTTTGTTTGTAGTCACACCCCAGCAAATCAAACATGAGTTCACATTTGCAAGTAAATAATGATCAACATGCTGAACATAGCAAGTAAGGCGATCAATGCATCAGATTTTTTTCATCAGCAAATGCCACTGCTGGGTTACTGATTGATGTGACACAGACACAGCACAGACACATGTTTCATGTGTCAAGGAAAAGTGTCAGGCACAACAAAGTTGACATATGAATTATATGACAATTGCTTGGCTACTGTGGCCAAGACAAATGTCCCATGGACCAGAAGTCACACTTGGAACACCTGTTTAATTAAGCTGTTGCAGGTCAAGCCAACTGCTTTGCTTGAAGCTCTTCAGCAAAAATCTTGGACACATGTTGCCCAAATTCACTGGTGTATGCTCCAGACTCAACCAGCAGGCCTTTGTTACCAGTGAAGCTGCCATTGTCATTCCTGGTCACCAAAGAGATTGCAGAGTCACATGCATCTGGCTTTTGACGTATCAGTTGAGAGTAAGCTCCTCTAGTACACCAGATTTGCAAAGGCTTCTGAGTAGGGCCACCAAAACTCCAAGATATGTTGTGACCTTGTTGGCTCTGACAAATGACAAGACTGAGGACATTGGAGGTAGTTGACGCGTGCAACTGTTTAAAAGTTGCTCCAAACACACCTGTAGCCCCAGAACACAAGCCAGCAGGAAGAAGAGGGCAGCAATTTGCATATGCATGTTGCCTGTTTGGACAAACTCTCGGGAAGTGTCACCCCACCAGTCATTGCAGTCCCAACGCTGGCTCTGTGCCAAACACAAGATGACAAATGATGAACATGGAGGCCCCATCCAACACAGACCATGCTCTACAATTGACCTCAGCAGGTTCATCCACGGTCGAAGGCCAGAGCTCATCAGACAATTGTGCTCCTCAGAGAGGTTGACATCCAGGCCACTCCATCAAACCGAGAAGACAATAGTGCTCGCGACAAATGCCCACTACCACACCAAAATTCCACAAAATGGAGATGTTTGACATGTGGACGGGGTCTTATCGCAAAAGCTCTCTCACAGACAAGAGCAAGCTTTCTTGACAATTGCGCCACACCTTTCAAGTTTGGATACAAGGTATCCAGAAGACCTGGCCACATTCGCGAAGCATTGCCTTTGCCCACACAGTTGTCATGTTGAAGGAACTGGTCAAATGTCGAGACAAGGAACTCAGACATTGCTGCACACCTGCCCATGTTGAGCAGGGCCCATAACTCAAGTCAGAATATAAGAGAACATTTTACCGCAACATTGAAATTTACAAAGTTCCTCCATGTGTCAGGGGGTGTGTGTGTGTGTACCTTCTCAACAGAAGTAAAACCTGTACATTTTGTGGTGACCTTCACATATATTGAGCAGGGGGGCCAGGGCCATTATGTCAAGCCTGGTCCAACGAAAGCCAGACATAATGGTGGATGCAATTTGGGAAGCCAAATTGTGTACCTGCAACATGAACATGGACATTGTGATCAAACTATGTTTGGTTGGGGTCCTTCTTGGTTTTTGTTTCAAGCTGTTGCTTCAAATTAGAAAGGAACATCTTCTGTCATGACTTTGGCACTTGATGCCTTAGTTTTTGTTAAAGTGTGTAACCTGTGGTGGGTGTCCGACAAGGTGCCACAGGGCCGGGGCGTCGTCCCCGTGCAACTCCTGTCTAAGATAACGCCTGACCTATGAAACTGAATGTCGAATTTACAGACTTTAATTGGTAATTCGTCTAAGTAAAGCTGCTTCTGTTGGCATGTTTATGGCACCCCGACACGTTTTAAGCCGCCTCACTTCGACATGTTGCTCCAGCCGATTGAAGCTGTATTCCGATGTTCTGGGATTGATTGGTTATTGGAAATCTTCATTACAACAATTGTCAGATGTGCATTCATTTGTTGAAAATTGAAAGCCGTCAATAGTCTAATCCGAATGAGGCAGGGCCTCGAGCCTTTCAAGGAAAATGCACATGTCATGATTGAAGAATGTTCCTGGTTGTGGCCTTATCAAAACGGCGGACCTCTTCCATGCCCTGCTTGATCAAAGTGACAATCTTCAAATGACTGCTGCTCATGCCTTGGTCAACATTGATGAGATGTTTTTTCGTCGGCTTGCAAATAGGTTCGGTCGTGAGCCTTCGTCCAAAAAATCGTTGGGAATTCAGACCCAACACTGGCGGCAGCAGGGTGTATCATCTTTTTTGTCCCAACCGGTGACATGACAGAAGCAGCGCCCTTCACCGAAGAAGATTTCTTTTTGATAGGAGTGGGTGACTTCTTCACCTTCTTTTTGATTGTAGTGGGTGACTTGGGGTCACGGTTGCTAATGGAATCTTCCGGAGTGATGTCGGCCGCTGAATCTGCGGGCGCCGAATCCCCGGCAAAATGCTCCAAAATTTCCGCCTTTTCCCCAAGATGTTCATCTTCGCGCATCAATTGAAAGGCACAAGGCCGAATCCTGTTGGCCAGTTTGATCAATTCTTTCGTATTGGAATCGTCTAAAGAGCGCGTAGCTTGCCTGAGACGAACCGCGTTGTTTTGCAACTGACGCCAATGAGCCATAATCACTTGAAGCCTTTCAGCCGTTTTGCCCGACCAAATGTCCATGTTCTGCAAAATATTGGCGCGAAGCTCCTCAAATTCCATGGCCACATTGGTGAGAGCACGCTTCAAACTCTTGTTTTTGAACATGAGGGTGGGATTCACTGCCAACAAAGTCAAGAAAAGATCTTTCAGGCACAAAAGACCATAGCCTCTGACCGCTGCTGTCTTCGGAACGGCCTTCTACACCGCGAAATCAAAAGCTGCGCTGGATCCAACTTTCTTCACATAGGCCACTAGCTTCTCTTCCAAGTGGTCCTGCTTCACTTCAGGTGCAGGTTGACGACCCTTCACTTTGCCAACGTTTTTGGCTTTCGGATGAGTTTTGAACTTGCCGCCCACCATGCTTGCGGCCGAGTACCGAGGTGAAACGCGCAAGTTCTAGGAAGAATTTCAAATTGCGGCTGCAAAGACAAATCTGCGAAAATTCGAACACTCCCATTGCATTAATGCATCTGTTGCAGAAATCCAACCATGAAGTTGGCATCTTTCAGCCAAGACAACAGATTTCCATGGCCATGCGCCCATGAACTTGCCATCTTTGCCTATCAAGTTCCAAGTTCTTGGAAAACATCCACATATATAGTCTTTGAGAATCATGGTAAAAATCTTGCAAATAACCTTGAAACATATAACCACTCATCTGTTTCAGGCCCCTAAAGGAATCCGCATATTCAGCTTCAAAATTGGAATTTCTTGACTTTGTCACAGAAACTCAAAATTGAGATTCTGATATTTTAAAATTGAGATTTCGATATTGGGAATTGGATTCTGAGATTTCGAGCCCGCATTATCAATTTTGCCTTCAAAATTGAGATTTCGAGCGCTATCAATAAAATCGATCGTTATCAGAAATTTTCGAGAATGGATGGTTAAGGAATGTGCTTTGCGCTGCAGCCGCGTGCAATTTGCATACATGGCTCCGCGCCCGCCGCTTTATAGCGAGCCTACTTTTGGGCCCTCCCGAGCCACAAATCATTTTAAAAACATAATGATTCGCGACTTTCCTAATATTTTGAGCACCTGCTTCTTCTTTCTTCTATTCTCCTCTCTTCCACTCTTCCCTTCTCTGCTCTTCTCTTCTTTGCCTCTTCTTCCCTCTGCTTTCCATCTCTACATATTGTCGGAAGTTTGACAGTTAAACTTCCTTCGGTAATGATTGTTGCTGGTGTTGTTTCGATGATGATAGTGGTGGTGGGGGTGGTGGTGCGGGTCGTTGTCGTTGTTGTTGTTGTTGTTGTCGTTAATGTTGTCGTCGTTGTTGCATTATCAATTCACAATGAGCACTTGGTTGAATTTACATTTTGGCATGGCGACATGTCTCAACGAATTTGTGAATTGTTTTGCGCTCAATGGCGGCTGAATCGCTTGCAACATGCGTTAGAAAGATGCAGCAAAAAACATGGGATTATTTGTTTTGTTGCTCTTGTGAATGAATGTTCTGGTAAAAGCAATTGTTTCAATCCTGAATGTGGTGAAATTGTTTGGCAACAACAACGACCACAACAAGAACCAAAACAAGAACAGAAACACATATCTACGAATTTTGTGTTCCACAATCGCGAAGGCGCCATGAGAATGGGAGGTCCAACTCGTTTTGCCATAAACATATGTTTGGCTATCGGTGCGATTTTGTTTGCCTGGTGGATGATCAAGGGTGCTTACCGTCAGGGTCCCAAGATGGACGCCAGGGAATGGAAACAACACCCACGCTCAGCTGGAGATGAGGCCCGCATGATTCAAACCATTCCCCACAATAATTTTGCGCCACTTCAGTTCAAATTTGATTTGTGTAAAGGGTTCACAAATCAAAGACTTCAAATCTTGGATGGTGTATTGGCAGCAATGTTCTTGGGGGCCCAGGTTTTGATGCCCAAGACCATAGCATTGGATGCTCAATTCCCAGCACTGTCACATCCAAATGAACAAAATGAACAATCTTTAGACTACATTTTCAATATGGATCGATTCGAACAGAGGGTTCAGCTTATGTACATTGACTTTTGGTGTCGGTTGCCAAAATTTCGAGCCTTCAAAATTTGGTGCGCCAACAAACCTCCGGCTGCCATTGTGTACACTGAAGATGGTGCCCAAATTGAGGATGTCAAGTTGGACGGATGGAAACCAGACCATCTCATATCATTTGGAGAATCGGTTCTCGAAATTTTTGAAACAAAAGGAAAGGACGAGAAACCAGAACAAACCATTCCGGTGAAATTTTTTCGGATCACAGAATCATGTGAATTCTATGTCAAGGTCAAGGTTGCCGAGGGAACTGAATTTTGGGATTGGTTTTGGGAACTCCATCAGTCATTGGAATTCAATTACTGGATCGGACATTTGGCCGAAAATGCTAAGAGACAACTACTGTTTTCGTACGGTGCAAAAGCGGAAAGACATGCGCTTGAACTCGGATACAAAATGGATGAACATGCGGCCAGGGCTACGCATGCTGGCTATCATGTTGTACACCTTCGTGCTTCAACTGCCTGGCAAGAGCATTGTGAACAGTGGTTTTCTTGGATTGAACGGAAAGACAATTGCATGAACAACACTTGGAGAATTGGAAATGTGCTTCTTTCTGAAGGAATCTCTCCATCTTTGCCTGTTTACTTGGTGACTGACCTTTCAGATTCCAACGTCCAAGTCTTGCGTAAAGTCCCTTCAATGGAGACTTTTTTTTCCATCTATACGGTCGTGACTAAAGAAGACATGGAACAAATGTTGATGAAGTCGTCTACACTTGGATCTTCTTTGACAGACATTGACGACATTGATAGCAAACTCAGCAAACATCAATGGACATGGACGGCCGTTGACTTTCTCTTGACCGAAGATGCTGACTGGTTTGTCGGGAACAGTAGAGATACATTTGCGGCTTTTGTCATGCACTTTCGGTACTTTCGACAGATGGACAAGCAAGACAAAAGCAAATCCTTGTCGTACAATGGAGGAGAGACAATTCTGGAAGAGACAATTCTGGCTGAGGGTCAAATCCGGTCTCCACCCATGAGGCCAGTCATAAAGTGGCTCTTCACAGCTCCACCTCATACCAAAGTACATGACATTGTATACAATATGACAATGGTGGCCGTAAGAAGCGCAATGATGAAAACCGACTTGGTCCCAATATGTGTGACAACCGGCAATCCTTATTCAGAATTTATTGTTCGACTTGTATCCATGGGAGTGCGGGTTATCTACCACACACCAGCCTGGATAGACGAAGCCCATGAACATGTAAGAAGGTGGAACCAAATCGGCGCCCGTTCCGGCTTCCAATACATTCGACAGATACAATTCCAGGAGCTCGTTGCACAGTGGTTGCGCATCGACCTTCCAATCCTTGGGATTTTGGATGAATTTGTGCTTTACACAGATGTTGCCAATGTTGCACTACTCTTTACAAACCACGTCAGATGGAAGGATTTGGTTGGGGACAATTTTGAAGCCCTATCTCGCTCCATGAGCCGCAAAGCGTTGCATGGGTCATTCTTCAACAAGTATGCACTATTTGGCGAGATTGGAGTGCCACGGTTCTTTGCAATTATTAATGGTAGTGGTGTGGAACTGGATTCCTCTGTTATGCTAATGAATTTGAAAAATCTAAGGCAGTCTTACAATGAGTTTCGTGCCTTCGCACTTCGGAAAGAACAATTGTTGAACTTGGGCGGGCTTGAACGGCATGATCCATGTTCCTATTTTTCATTCTACACTTGGTCCGTTTTGCCCTCACATGTGGCTTGGGTCCCACGTTTTGGTTCAAGGGAGGTTCAGAACGACGTTTCCGACGTCTCCGGTCCCTCCATGGTTCACTTCCGTGGCCTTGAATGTCCGTGTCAAGAGACAGACAAAAGTGAGACGATGCGGTGTGAATTCTGTTCACAGTATGCTGAATACCTCGCGATTGAGAATATCACAGACGTGTAGTCGGAGAAAAAGCTGTGACCCTGAGCTGTGCTTCTAAGGGCTTTATAGGATCGGTCTGAGGATTGTCTTTGAGATATGAGAGTTGAGCAAAAGGTCCTTGAAAGGGGTTTCCTTTGCGTAAGCCTTTCGGTATGCAATTAACAGTCTCGGCTAAAGTTTTTTTCTGAAATGGCGAAAGAAATTGTTTTTCTGGCTAAAGTTTTGGCGAAAGTTCATGTACACATGTCTAAATTTGCATTGTACATATTTGTACTTAGTGTTTATTATGTATTAATGTTTCATGTGGTAAAAACTATTGGGGGATTTTTCGCGAAAGTTTGGCGAAAGTTTTGCTAAAGCCTTGGCGAAAGATGGCCTTCCCTCGAAAGCTAGGTGGCCTCAACTGTGGACTTGTTGTGTCAGAACTGGCCGATGAAGGTGAGCAAGGACCAACATCTTAAAGCAGAAGGTAAATGTTTAAGTGCAGCGGCCGCAGAATGAAGTGTGACAAGGGATCAGACGCCTGGAACAATTTGAGGATATCACACATCCATGTTTTTCTTAAAAATCTTGGCCAACATGTACCGCGAAAGATAAACATGGAGTTCGCGAAAGTTCGGCGAAAGAATTTTTTTTTTGGCGAAGATGGCGTTTTCCAGATGAAAGAATTTAGAACAACCCTCATATGGGCATGTGATGTTTTTGCATGGTGAAAATAGAAAGCTAAGCTATGCAGATTTTTGTAAACGGTGCTTGGCATAGTGGCCTTTGTGGACATGTGAATGTAAGTCAGATGACATTCAGTTCCGCACACCGCTATACATTGGCTCAAGCATGACTATAGTACTCTGACTCCACAGCAGATACTCTGTTGTCCGCATCATACAGAGAATGGGCTTGCTGCATTCACTTGTGCTCAGGTCTTGGGAGCTTCAGTTGCACTCGCACATAGTAGCACGTAGCATTGGTCAACCATATGATTGCTATCATATCACTACACCCAGAATAACGGGATTTCATTCATTCACAGGTTATCAGCCGTAGTTGCTTCTGGCACTACCTGCTATCAAGCCTAAGGGACTCCGAGCACCACAAACAGTTCAGATGCATTCTCATTCCAAGCGGCACTACCTGTTGAAGCGAGCGTCAGTGAAATGCAAGGCCTTGACGGATCGCATCCGTCCTCTGCAGGTTGTCGGATCCGATATGACCGGTCGATCCATGCCATTGCAGATGCGGATAGGGGAAGACATCTAGTGAGAAGGACCGATAGTGAAACCCCAGAAGCACGCTTGAGAACCATTTCTAGTAAAACTAGAAGAACAGGGATCAAGAACGGCCCCAGAGCAAGCCCAGGTATGAGCGCTGATGCTGAATTAGAAGCCCAGATACAGTCCATGAATGATTATCAGGACGCCGCAGTCATGACATTAGCACTGCTACACGAGAGTGGCGAATTCATGAAACGATGTCAATGCAGGTGGCTGATTTCCAATTGATGTTGAAATGACTCGAAAGGACAGATTGGTACACTTCTCGATTTGTACAGCCAGGCCTCGCAGGAAAGGATGCTAATCTTCTCAGTATCGTTCGAAAAGCGTGCTCCCACGCCCTCCACCTATGACCGCTCACAGTCACTTTTCCATCGCACTCCGTGCCGACGATTGGTCAAGGGACGCCTGAGCAATATGGCCACCGGATGTTATGAATTTGTATGAGGGAAAATCATGAATTGCATGAGTCCAAAATTCTTGTGAGTTCAAAACATCATTGGCCTTTGTACGAAGTTGCTGAATGGGGGACCCTTCGACTGCGGCTCTTTCTTGGCAGATCGTATGAGTTCAGGGTCGAAAAGCGAAGCATCCAAACTCGCTGTCGAAGAAAATGCTCCAAAGACACTCTGCAGTCCTTCTTCTTCTTTGTCAGGCCATCAGCTAAGTAGTTCCAATCAGATGCAAGCCAACTGAGTTTTGTGCCACACCTTGGCAAAGCTTCTTTCAGCTGATGAGCTTGCAAGGCAGCTCTGGTGTTTGCAAGTCCTAAGAGAGGTGACTCATTGACAACGATGCTGCCATAGCCACCCTTGCGGTCTGTGTCGAGCAAAGCACTGATGAGCTTTACTTCATTCCCTGAAGCTTCAAGGAGATCGCGGGAGTCATCATATGCTCCTGCTCCCTTGATCTCGGCCCGCAGCAAACGGGATCTAAACAAGGCATCTTCAGCCTCAACACGAGACTGCACTTCTGCATCATTTGTTCCTATTGATTTTCTTTTGAGCTAGAAGAAGAATTTGGAGCCATATAGCAGTGTGTGACTAAACACCATATACTGCAATTCAAAGCTATGGTTGTCCTAAAATGGGATCCACCAGAAATACAGTTTGCAGTGCATGACTTTTACCAAATGTTGTACAGGTTTTGCAACTACACATGTAAAGATGTGTAAACTACGCCAATACTTTGGCTCAAGATCGAGAAAAAGTGAGCGTTTTGCATCTCGTTGCTGAAAACCTTTGGTTATCAGCCGTATTTGTAGTTGAAGCCATTGCGCTGGACTACGTAAACACTGCCGTGCCTGAGGAAATTCCCATCAGCGACCAGCTTTGGCGCATAGTCAAGGGTCGTGGAGGAAAAAGAGGCTATCGGCAAAAGGTCAAGCGCCTAGTGGAAGGTTTGAAGAATCGACACTATACTCAAACACATATCCTTGGATAAACGAGTCTGGAAGGGAATACGCGTCAAGTTGGAACTTTACGTTTATTTCAGACGTTTATACTGGTGGTACAGTTTGGGAGGTTGAATCTAGCGCTGAAGAGGACGAGGTGGTAGAAAGACCAGTTGTGAAGGCTAAGTCAGTGCCTTCTCCAAAGGTCGCACCTGTTTCGAAGGCGGCTTCTTCTTCTTCTCGTGATTTGGGTGCCTTGCCAAAAGGTGGTCCAGTTCCAAAAGCAACAGGTCCTCGTCAACCAGTGACGCCACCAAAGGCTGGTCCAAAACATGTGGCGGTTCCCAAGGCAGCTCCACAGCAAAGTCGTCCGAAGGCATCTGTTGCACCGAGTCAGCAGTTACAGCCGAGACGTTGCATTTTGCCAGACCAAGTGGTGTTGATCACAAGGGAGAATATTCCCAATCAAGAAGTCCAATTGCAGCAAAATTCCAGGTTTGTGAGGCAAGCCGATACAAGGGGTTTTGACGGTTACTGGGAGTTCTTTGATCCGAATACAAACGAAAGGCCAAATTGGCCATTATCGTGTTCGACTGGCATCAGGTTCTTGATCGGAGCCGTACTGAAACAGTGTGGGCGGTCAATCGTATTCCAAGGGAGAACGTAGCTCTTCTGAGGCGGATTAAGGAATTTTTGGGAGACAAAGTTGTTCTGGTGATCGTTTCGCGCATCGAAAGGTCAAACCGAAACGAACAATCTCTTTAATGGACAATTTGAATCAAACAGCAGAGGTGTTTGCCAACGACCTGATCACATTCGGTCTCATTACAAGGGAACGCATTGGTGTGACAGGAAAGTACCAGACACTGTTTGAGGTCAGCCATCGTGGTCGTGTACCATTCCTCCTCGTTGACGATAACGCGGAGTCGGAGATCGCAACAGAGTTTTCCCAATAGAGTTACAGTCCAGGTAGTTTCATTCATTTGAAGCCAAGGAGGAAACCTCAAGCTCCAGAAGGAATTCCTGCTGAGTCGTTTCTTGAGGACACGTTCGATCTCGTGAGGAAGTGGTGCGAAGAGGTTGCCGAGATTGGTTGTTGAAAGGAGGGCAAAGACCTTCCGTGAGGATCGAAAGTTGCAATGGCAGAAATGGTTCCAGCAAATCAAGGTGTAGTTGCTACAATGCACACACCCCAAAGTGCAGAGGGTACTCCAATTTTGGATACTAGCACATCGTCAGATTCAGCCATGGTAGATGTTAGGGGAAGTGTCAATCCAGCAAGTTAGGATTGAGAAAGCGCAGATTTTGCAGCAACAACAAAATGTTGTAAATCTAACAGCCGATCCAATGATACTTGCAGAAGCCCAAAGGGTTGTAGCTGAAGTTCAACAGGAAGCTAGACAATCTAGAGACCAAGTCATTTCAGAAGCTAGGGATTTCGTTCAATCTTCTCAAGAACTAGCGTCATTACAAGCACGTGCACAAGTGCAGGCGTCTAGGGAAGAGATTTCCAATGAAGCTTCCGAATATGTTCAAGCTATTACAAGCTATGGTCAGCTTGATGCTGCACATCAATTTGGCATTCAAGCCAGGGATCAGTTACGAGATCTTAGTGCGCGTTTCCATTAAGTAGTGTTGGAGAAAAATCATGCTATCAAGACTTTGGAGGATACCAAAAGTAGTTTTGAACATCAAATGAAACAGATGGTCGATAGAATGACAGTCCTTGCATTCCCATGGCAAACTCCAAGCTATGAGATCAAATCATCGCGAGCTTCTTCATTCCAAAAACCAACTCGAAAGTGAGTTAGGGGAGTTGAGGGTTGCAACGGCCAAATCAAACCTAGAACTGTTTGAGCTGAGGGGTAAGACAAAACGATTGATCGCAGAGGTCAAGAGTAAGGATGAAATAATCCAGTCTTTAAGGACCCAAAGGGAATCTAATGCGCAAATTTTTCCAGTTCCTTCAACACCTCCTGCCAGCCCAGTCATCGGTCGAATGCTGCATCGCCTTCAAATGCCTTAGTGGTAACGAGTGAAGTTGATAATGGCACGGCCCAGGCACAAAGCCTTGCTCTACTTCCTGAGTTGCGTTCAAGCACCGGGAAGGACGAGCTGGTTGTGGATGACCTTGTTGTGCCAGTGTTGTCGAAGTAACAAGTGCTAGTCTTCTTGGAGGGAGGGCGGGTCAGAATGTCGCACTTGTACCATTTTGGCTCAAGTGTGACTCTCACCTCATCTGTTTTGCGAAGTTCCAATAGCAACAGGTGGGGAGAGGTGCATGGGTGCGCAGCCTTTGGAACTGGACTCGTGGGCGGCTTGCAACTCCGGTGAATTGATCCTCTTTGGGGTCTTTTGTCTGGGTGTTCTCACCGCTACGTGTCTTTGCCTCCTTGGGTGGTGCTGTTGCTGTGGGCCATCACCAAAAGAGAAACGGGTCCCTCGGGCCGTGGCTCTTAGGTGGGCTTCTGCGGTGACAAGGGCATTGCGTTTCCGAATTACCAGAACAAGCCCTTGAGACAGCTGCCACCCACACCGCCAGATCGTAGGCGTTCTGCGAGGCGCCCTTCCCCAGAGCATACGCAATAGATCGGGAAAGACTAAATTTCAACTTTTAGGTTGTTACAACCTATTCGGTAGAAATTTGTCTATATAATCAAANCTCAAATGCCTTTCTGACTATTAGTTTGTTTGATTGTTTTAACTAATAGTCAGTTTGATCAAATAGATATTTTTTTTGTAGTTTCTTTGCTTGAATAAGCTACAGAAATCTTGGGAATTACCAATGAATTCTCTGGTGAAATCTCTCAGGTGAAGTCTGTCAAGTGAAGTCTCTCACATAAACTCTCAGGCGCACTCTAGTCAGGTGAAGTGCATGCGAAATGTCAAAGACAAACTTAAGTAAGTCAGGGTAAGAGAAGTGTATGTGAAAGTCAAGAAGGTGAGTCAAGGAAGTGAAGTCAAGAAGTTAAGTAGGTCAAGTCAAGTAAGGAAGTTCAGTATGCCAAACCAAAATAGGAAGTTAAGTAGGTCATCAAGTCAACAAGTCAGGTCAAGAAAGCCAAGTCAAGCCAACTCAAGTTTAGAAAGTGAAGTCTGGTAAGTCAAGGCAGGTAAGTCAAGTCAAGTAAGTTAATGAGGTCATGCTAGATCGAGACACATCTCGTAGGAAAGACCTTTCAACAAGTCTTTCGGGAAAAAGTCATGGTCATGACCATTCTACAAATCAGTATTTAAAAAACATGTTTTGCTGAAATCATGTGCTTACCATTCTATATGTACGGTCTTTCCCGTCCTTTATTGATGGCCTTTGCTGTCATTATCTATCGAAATTAATATCTATATATATCTATATATTAAGAAATATTTATATTATAAATACATAGATACAAGGTTTCGGCTCAGGTTTGTGTAGTTTCTCGTTTTGAGTCCACTTCCTGTTTCGTCACCTTAGCGGGTTTACTACCCGCGGGCTTTCACTGCCTTTCCGGTTCATTGGGTACTCTGCCATAAACCCTCTTTTCTCGTTTTGGACTGCTCTTTTACGTGGTGCTTGGCTTCGTCTTCGACCTCCACCCGTATTTACTTTCCGGTTTTCTGCGGTTTACCTATAAACCGGTGGTGTCCCAGCACCCAAAAAATCCTGGGTTCATTGGTTATTTGCATTGTGCTTGGTTATTCCTCCACCTTGTATTTGCCTTTGAGGTTTGCTGCGGTTTACCTATAAACCGGTGGTGTCCCGGCACCCAAAAAATCCCGGGTCAGTCACTGCTGTTCAATCAGCTGACTTGGTGCTACGACAGGGTGATTTACATTGATTTTTCTGTATCTCCTTCCGCGTCGTGCACTTCTCGGTTTTCTGTGGTTTACCCATAAACCTGATTTATATGTATATGCAATTTTGGTGCTTCCTTCTCGCCTACGCCAGTTGTCACGATTTTGTCAGCTACTCAGAAGCGAAGGGAACGCAAGCAAAGGGCAACCGCGCGGTTTCTTTGGTACAAGATTCGCTCGGGACAGACCTCTGCCTCCACGACATCTCTACACTGGATTTTGCGAACTCTACGAGGGCATCATTCCAAGGATCTTTTGTTTCTGAACCGTGTGCGTCAAGCTCTTCATTGATGACGAGTTCCAGACAAAGCTGGTCAGGAGAAAAGGAGATGAATCAGGGGTGGAAGTGCTATCACTGCAAGCGGATGAACAAAAGACTTGCAGAATTTTGCCAGTCCTGTGGAACCCATTGGGAACAGGCCGTCGTCAATTGGCATTGGGCTGGAACCGATGGAGGCACTCCACGTCAAAGAAGCGAATGGAGTTGGCAACCATGGGAAGACTGGGAAGATGTTCCAAGGACGTCGAGATCATCCTCCAGGGCGCGAAACGCATCTGCAAAGAATCGGAGCAAAGGCAAAGGAAAAGGAAAGGATCGATCCAAGGACAAAACGGAACAACCTTTGGTGTCCCCTTTCACAGTCATGCCGACTGCTCAGGAACCAGTCCATTCGACGCCCTTTCCGCCACAGAGCACAGCCCCATCAACCATGCCGGAGGTCAACAGTTCCAGCACAGAGTTGATGATGGCCATCAGAAGAGCGTTTCCCGACTCACAGTCGATGCCCTCAGAACTGAGGGACGCGATGGAGAAGTCAGAATCAGTGGCAACGAAGATGCTCACCCAAGAACTTCATCGTGCAACGACTTCAATGGGGAAGGCGCAGAAGGCCTACAAAGAGCTTCAAGATGCCAAAGAGCGGCATCGAATGCAGTGGCTGCAGCATATGGAGACCTCTTTGAAGGCATGGAAACAGCAAATGGAGGGGTACGACAAGAAACAGCAGGATTTCGTGGAGTCTATTCAGACAGCAAAGAAAGACATGGACGCCTCGCACGTCCTGATTCAGAACCTCAACGCGAAAGCTGCTGGGAAGCCCCCTCCACCTGCACCAGCAGAGACGATCGAGATCGATGGCCCAGGCGACTTGAGTCACATCGCCGACAAGGAAGAAAGGAAATTGAGGCGAAGTCTTCAACACATCCTTGCCGAATGTGCTACCAAGTCAGGCACGAAGCCAGTGATGGACGAGTTCATCATTGCATCGGACGACGAAAAGCAGGACAAGGAGAACAATACCAAAAGGCAAAGATCCGACGCAACAGAAATCTTGGAGCCTGGTGCTACTGGTACCTCACTGGTGCCTCAAGCTACATGACGACAGGCAGTGCTCTGAGCTGTCTGAGGAAGACAGAGCATGCGCCTAAACAGGGCAAGTCGGTGCGCTTTGATGTCCCTGCCTACCATTGTGACTGTCACTACAGCAATGGTGCAGCATACTACCAGAGCATGCCTTTTGACTGCCGAGCAGATCTGATTGGCTACTCACACTCCGTAGCTTCAGACGATAACTATGTCAACCCTTGGACTCCGCAGCTTCGTGCAATCGAACTGGCGGCCGAGTGTATGGATGAAGCAGCGCAAAACGTCATGGAGAGGTGTTCTGAAAGCCTTCAATCCCATGTCCTAGACCGCTGGTGCATTGTCGGCCAACAGTTCACCCCAAACCATGGCCAACGGCATAAGTACAATGATTTTTATATCAATACCCGTCTTTTAGACCAACGGCACAGCGACACAGCGCTCCCCAGTGAAGAATACCTTCCAGAGGAGCATGAAGCTGAAGAAAGAACAGCATTAGGTGACGGATTGCTCTCTTTTGGTGATTCGGTGCATTTACGCTATATCCTGGACTCTCTGAACGAAGTCAGGACTAGTGAGGTCACCTTGGTGTCGTTTGGCTTGTACACAGCAAGTGTGGGAACACGAAGAACATCAGCACCACCGGATGAAATCAGCATCCGAGCAGCCATCATTGTGTACGCCCCCAAGAAGCTCTTGCAAACATGGAGATCCACTTCATCATGGAGTTTGGGAACAGAGTTCAGCCACTCCCAAGAGGAGATGTGCCGATCCTTCGTCGAACTACTTGGCACGAAGTGTGGCATGATGCAGAACCAACGGCGTCCTACGCTTCTCAAGGTCTCAGCCCACCTGAAGTCATCTTACAGCCTGGGCTGTCAGAGTGGTGCAACGCCCACACGAGGACAACATGTAATCTTCATGTTGAAAAGCGTGTATGTCTGCCGTTAGTCCAGGTGCAGCTCTCACCGGGCTCATTGGTTGAAATCTTTATCCACTTCAATCCAGTGGACGAGGAAGACGAGACGTCTCTATTTCAGCCTATGGTGGGTGGCAGTCACACAACCCAACACGACCGCTTTCGATGCAGAACATGGCCTGAGCCCAGTGCAGGAAGCTGAAGAGAACGTGCCCGACATCATTGCGCCCTTTGTGGGCCCCATTGTCCTTGATGACCCCAATGAATGGACAAGGCTCGCAGTTGCCTTAGAGCAACCAGAACCCGAACAAATCCAAATTGTGGTCCATGGTCTGCTCCACGAAGAAGTGGGAGTACGACGACTTTTCCTCCCCGCATTCAGCATCAGCCTTTTAGAAGAAATGACGCAGGGACTCTGGCCTGAGCTCGATTACCTCAACAAGGTCATCTACCTGGTCAGCCCCCAACCTCTACAAGGACATTTGGACGAGATCACAATCATCCTCGAGTTCTATGACCCAGAGACCTTTCGATCAAGCCTATCATGCTCGAATGTCTTCAGCCAGGTCCTGATGATATCCACCGGCTTGCGAAGTACTGCCCAGAACGAGTTACAAAGGAAACCTTTCCAGTCGCACCCTCAGGGTGCCCTGCTGAAAGCAGTACCGTCAGTGTGCAGATTTGGATCCAGGAAAAGCCACTACAATTCCATCAAGTTTGTGTTGTACAAGCAGGGAGCCTGGTTACACTTCGCTACATCTCGCAGGTCGACCCAATCGAGAATTGGATCCAGTACTTCTTTCCAGGAGCTCAGGATTACAAAGAAAGAACGAGCAGTGCAACAGCCCTTGAGCCCATCCATGCAATCTCGTGGACTTTCCTTGAGACGGTTCAGCCTGGTGAGCCAAGTCGGCACTACATACGACAACCACCATGGCTACGGTTTCATGACCCGTACTTCGTGGTCCAAGCTTTCCAGGAAGTGATGACACACTATCAAACGGAATATGACAACTACCGCATCCACGAAGTACATGGTCTTCCAAGGACCCAGATGACGTTTCTATGCGGTGAACCGCGACGTCACCACTGTCTCATTCAGGTATCTTTCAGTGCCAAATGGGACGAATCATGGCACGAAACTTTCTGCTACCAAGTTCGAGAAAGACAAAACACCAGTGAGTTTCTTCGAGCAATCA
>DF244651.1:0-26208 GCA_000507305.1 Breviolum minutum Mf 1.05b.01 | reverse complement strand
TTTTCTCAAACGGCGCTTTTTTGCAAAAAGATGCTCATTCAAACAGCGATTTGGTTTCCTTGATTTTCCTCAAGTTTCAGGGAAAAAAATCTCTCCCGCTTCAAACAAAACAACCACTTGCTGAGCTGTAGGAAAAACACAGAGCAGGGCACCTCCAGATCAACCTCAACCTCGCTCCCCACAGCCAACCCCAAACACCAAGCTAGCCTAGTGACAACGTAGATAGTTTCACTTCTGAAGTTGCTGTCCATGGCTGTGGGATGTGTGAAAATCAGGTGACACCATAATGCGGCACCAAAACCAATGCAGAGCGCCTCATGAAAAACAATACGCTCTTCCCTCATCAATTCAACTGTCTGTGTTGGAAGATTGCTCTGGATATTGCTCTGTTGGATATGACAAGTACCTGTCGCTTGACACTGAGAGGGTGACAGCCACTGTGCTCCAAGCTGTGTCGTTGCGTGTTGCCATTGTGACAGCAAAAAAAATGCTGGCGAAAACTCGATCTCTGATCAAAACTGAGTCATCATCACTGCGAACCGACTCTTGCAGCAAGTAGAGTCACACGGAACCCCAAGGCTTTTACTGTTGCAAATGAACCAGCGAATGAATGAACACCAATCTTTGCTCAACTTTGCTCTGGCTGCCAGCTTGTCCCCTCTTGATTCACCTCTCAAGTTTCTGTTGGTAACCAAGGATGGTTCCTGGAAAAATGATCCCTGGCCTTCTCCGGATTTACAGACATCTGAAAAGAAACTCAAACAGAACTCTAATAATTTAATATTTCGATATATTTCATATATCTTCGTGAAATCTGTTTGAATATCTTTGCCAATCAACGCAAAGAAGCCTCTCTGGGGCAACACTTCTTTTTTGCGATTCGCATACTTTTGCAGCTCCCTTTTGGAGATTAACAATCGAAGTTTCTTTCATCTTTATCGATCTGAGCCGCTATTCTACAGTAGATGTGCCCCCTTCAGGGCCTGAAAACGTTCCCAAGCCCGGCCGAAATCCGTGCTGTTTCGAGTACCTGCAAAGAAATAACGTGGGACAAATGCTATGGAAGTGTGCGCCTTGCTGTGTTCACTGCAAGCCTGGCTAAGAAATGTGTAGTGTGAAACTATGCACTCGGCAAATGGCAATGTCTTCACAATGAGACAAGCGTCACAAGATCGATATGAATTCAAGCAAAAACAATTCCTATTTCTGAAGTCTGGTAGGACCCGCCCCCGAAGGCACCCGATCAATGCACAGGTCTTGATGGTAACATCGTGGCGCCTGTGGCAGTGTAGAAAGTCACTTATTCATGGAGGGTGGGTTTGTTTGTGAGTAGCAAGTTGCCAGCTGTGGCGAAGGCTCACCAAGTGCCAAACATGTTAGAACTCATAGACAAGTAGACACTTTGCAGGATCTTTTCAAAAAATTGGTGGGGCTGCTGTCAACAAACTGTTGACGTTTTTGATCGGTGGTACCAGGCGAGAGTCACCCTTACCAGATCCAAGCATGATAATCTTTGGTATCTTGGCCATGGTTTTGCAGGGCACCGTGAATCACAAAGATCTGGCGCATGGAAAGAGAAGGTTCCAACTGCAAAAGGACCCTCAAATAATCAAGTTTTAGCGTCTCATCCAAAGTGAGACTTGCTTCATATTCATGAAGTAGAATCAAAAGTCTTGACTAATTTTGACCACATTTATTGAAAAGATTGGATTTACATTACCAAAGGTTCCCCCTTTACACCGTTCCATTTCAACAATGGAGCTTGGAAACAACAGGATTCATCACACTTCTCTGACTCTCCAAAAAAGTCAAAAATAAACTCTCCATTGGGACAAAACGAGTGCGTTGCCCTTTGTTTTAACGTGGCCAAAGGGATCTTTGTTGGGGAGCTCAAAGGTGCGGGTGGTCCGGTCCCCGATTTCTTTAAAGGGTTCTTTAACGGATCACAATGGCAGCATAATTGCCGTCACTCAAACTTCAAATTTACAAACTATTTTTGAAGGGTCCATGTTCGTAGAATTTCAAGGGTTTACAAAATCAATGCTTTCAGATCCACTTTGCCAGTGACGACCGACAAAACCCTTCGTTGAAACTTGAAACTTTCGTTTAAGCTTCACTTGGCACTGTTAGTTGGTGGGGAAGATCCCAAATAGTTGGTGGTTTGCACAAAGTCTTGATCAATCTGAAGACTACGTATGTAAAATATGTAAATAGACAACCGAACATTGCGATTCTGGACTTTGAACCTTACTGCAAGTCCTTTGGCATTGACACCTCAGTCCCAACATCCCAAGTGTGTATCAACTCCGTGCACGGCCGCATATACAAATGTGGAAAATAGGGAGTCTCTAACTTATACATCCGGTCAACATATACAAGGATCAGTCCAGTAACTTGTAACTTTTTTGTCCAAACAGCACTGGAGCCCCAAAAACCCCGCCAGCAGAACCACTCGATCCCTGGCTTCGCCCTTTCGCCCTTCATGGTCTAAAAGCACTGTCACAAATTATCATTCCAACTTGCCATCAAAAAGTTCAGCTCCTCCCGCAACCGGTGATCACACTAAAAAAACGTCCTCTTTTTGAAGAAGTAAGAAGAGTTATTTTGTATTGTTTTTGAATTTAAAAACAATTCAGGCAATCAACACGCCCTTGCTCTTTGGTAGGCATTTTGCCTCAAGAGCCCAGGGTTGAACAAGACCTTGATGGTCGAAACCGGTTCTCGTATGGTGGCTCTTTGGTAGAAAAGCTTGCTTGTGAGTCTGCGGCTTGACACTCTTACCCATTGAAGTGGTTTACCAATCAATCAGATTGTCGCCATGCAGCATGGACATGCAGCTGCCAATGTTCTTCAGCCACCTCCAGGTTTGACAAGGCGATCCGAGTTCAGATCAGCAGCTGAGGTGCGTTCTAGGTCAGCCACAAGACCAGAACCTTGTCGTTCCCACTCAGCAGCCGTGATGACTACGATGCCACCAAACCTCGACTCAGTGCAAATGCTCCAGCAGATGATGCAGCACATGATGGCCCAACAGACTGCCCTCTTAGAAGAGCAGACTTCCATGTTGCGGCAGCAAAGGATTGAGGCCGCTTGTGGTCAACAAGCTTTTCAGTGCCCCGAAAAGGCACTTGAGAGCTTAGACCCTTCTCTGCGCAAGGTCATGCAGAATTGGAAGGCAACCTTCAAAAAGGACCTGACGCATTTTGCTACGCAGACCGAGCTGCAGCAGAAGTACGAAAAGATCACAGCAGACAATGCCATCATGAAGCAGTTCCAACAAGAAGCCAGTCGTCAGTGGCAATGGCCCCAAGAGTATGTGGCAGTCGCTTCGCATGTCGTGGGGATTGATGAGGAGCCACGCAATGCCGAAGCTTATGATTTGAATGCAGCTTGGGAGTCCCTACGCAGAAAGCACGCGTTGGAATGCCAATCCTTCATCATCGAGCACCAAAAGCGAGCTCTCCATTTCTTCCAGCAAAAGACAGAGCAAGCCAAGGTTCGTCAACATGTCAGTGATTTGTTCGAAGATTGGAAAGCTCAACAAGGGTACCTTCTCAGTCCAGAAGCCGCAATGCAAGCCGTGAGCGCATGCAGGGCATTCACGGATATGGTGGTTCGCCAAGAAGTCCCAAAGATGAAGAGCAAAATTTCTGAGTCAGCAGATGAGAGGAAGAAACAGGCAGATGCACTTTTAGAAGCTGAAACCAAGTTTCAGTCCATGGACCCGCAGATGCTGATTGCACTGATTGAGCTTGACAAGCACGCAGTGGAAATCAGCAAGGCAGACGGCAAGAAAGCAAAGCGTGTTGATTTGCACAAATCCAGTGAGTTAGCAGCACTTGTTCGCAAGTTCCCGGACTTGCACAAACATTTCGAGATAAAGCTCACCCAGGCCTCGATGTCCTCAAAGACACCTTCTACAAAAAGCCGCAGGCCAACCCCACATCCCAAAGGTCGAGCCAGAGATAGATCGCAGTCAAAAAGTTCCAAGGGAAAGTCCCGTGGCCGCTCGAACGGCTCCGGCCGATCAGTCTCTCGACGGTCGGGTCGTTCGTCTACATCACTCCGTTCTTCCAGGGCATCCTCCAAAGGCAAGGGCAATGGCAAGGGGTTTGGCAAAGGCAAAGGCAAGAAGAAGGGGAAGAACAAAGGCAAAGGACAAGGAGCCAAGACCGTGAGCTTCAAAGACGGACGTCGTTCTTGACAGGCGCTCCCTTCCTGCCGAACAGAACACCGAATCAGAAGACGGTGCAAGAGTTACTGGAATTCAGACTTGCAGTCAATAAATTTTGCCAAGTATTGTGTGAGCAGATCCTTTCGTATCACATTAGGGTCCCTTTCAATGAGGACCACCGGACAGTGTGTGCATTCTCGGATGCCTCCAGAATTCGTTTTGCCAGATTTTGTCATGCTGTACCTCAACAAAGGTGGGAAATACATCATGGATACTCATCGATGTTGCCTCGCAGAAGTCATGCGTGGCACCACTCAGATGGAGCGAAAAATGCACATAGCCAAATACTTTGAATCCAAACCCATGAATCTTCAGAAGCCATCGCGACGATGCTATGTTGGTTCAGGTAGTTCTTGGAGACCTCCGCAAGATGAAGCAATTGCCAGATACAGCCGCCTGCTGCGCCGTTCCATCACCGATGCTTTCACTGCAAAGCCCATTCGGCGGAATTATTCGTGGTTGGATTGCAAGGCGCGACAATGGCTGAAGCAACACTTAGATGACGTCATAGTGGTTGACTGTGACAAGGGCTTGGGGGATGTTATCATTCCGCGAGCTTGGGTCAACAATGAGCTCCAACGTCTTCTAGCAGATGGTTTCCAAAAACTACAGGCAGAGGCATACAAAGCCAGAAGTTTCGAAGCTCGCTGCACGCTGGAGTTGTTAGCAAGGCAAGCTGAAAGCGCTGGAACTTTATCTGCCAGACAAACGCATTTCATGCTTCAACATGTGTTTTCGGCCGCAGAGGGATCTTTTAGATTGAGAGTGAAGTTGCACAAGCAGCCCATTGCAGGCAGACCGATAGCCAATCTGTCTCACAGTTGGATAACACCTGCCTGCATGTTCTTGTGCGATGCGCTCATGCCTATTCAAGATGGTCTCAAGCGTGTTGTCTCCAGCAGCTATGAGTTTCTCGAGAAGATGCCACAGACAGTTCCCTCAAGTTTTGAGATTGCTACTATCGACATCAAAAACTTGTACCCAAGCATTGACACAGATCATTTGCTTGAAGTGCTATGTAGTGATGTCATTGCTTTTTACGGGAATTGCAACAAAGCAAGATTCATTGTTGGTGTTTTGCAGGTGGTTTTGCGGAATCAGTTCATTCTGCACAGGGGTGAGGCGTATCAAGCTTTCGGCATAGCAACCGGGATTCCACCTGGGGTGTTCCTGGCCAATATCTATGTCAGTCATGTTGATGCCCTTGTGCTCGAAAAGCATTCAGCACAAATAGCGTTCTACGCAAGGCTGGTTGACGATTCAGTGGTCTGTGCTTCTGACATTGAGTCTATACAACGGACGCAAAACTCATGGCGACCTGAATTGATTTGGGAAGTTGCGAGTCGTGGCGGACGCCAACACAAAGCAGAGATGCCAGTTGCTTTCTTGGACGTCCAACTCTCTCACTGCAATGGGGTTATGCACTGGGAAGCGTACAGGAAGCCACTAAACAACTACCTATATGTTCCTAAAGCAAGTTGCCATCCCAAGTCCGTCTCTACCAGCATCATCCGAGGCGAAACTTTCAGAATGTGGAGAATCAACAAGTCCAAAAGCGACCTTTTGAAACATCTGACTTTTTTCGCAGAAAAACTTTCACGAAGAGGCTACTCAATGACCGACACGTGGAAGACGATACAGAGCACCCTCAAAAATCTGCAGACTGGAAGCAAACCACGATCCAAGAAAAGACAGTTTTTCACCGTTCTAAAGTACAGCAGTTCCGTTCCCGTTCGAACCCTCAAACAGTGTTTCGACAAACAAGCCGATTCACTGAGGAAGATTTTTTCGTCACACACTCAAGTTAACTTGGCATTCAGTGTACAGAAAAACCTGTTTAGACTGCATTATCGCGATAATTGGAAGTAGCTTTTGCACACAGACAGGGAGGTGGGAGGGGTCTGTGTTTTTAAATTCAAAAACAATTCAGGCAATCAACACGCCCTTGCTCTTTGGTAGGCATTTTGCCTCAAGAGCCCAGGGTTGAACAAGACCTTGATGGTCGAAACCGGTTCTCGTATGGTGGCTCTTTGGTAGAAAAGCTTGCTTGTGAGTCTGCGGCTTGACACTCTTACCCATTGAAGTCCTTTCCTCCGTTTCTCCAAACAAGTCATTTTCGCCACCAGGAAGTCCCAACAAACTCAGCCAGGCACAAAACGATACCCAAAGCGTTCAAGCAACTTTTCACGATCACCCAAGGGCTCATTGTCCAAGGGAAGCTTCGCCTCACAACTCACCACCCGATCTCCAAGACCCTTACCCTCCACATATTCCACCGAACGGGAAAAGGAAAATCATCGACTCAAAAGTGCATTTATAGGGGATATGTTAGTTCCCAGGGGGGTATTTTGTTCAATTGATGTGAATTGCGCATGTTCATATTGATGTTCATGTTGACTCGAAAGCCACTACCAACTGCAGAAAGTCATGAAATTTCTTTGGTCCCAGAATATCTGCAAGTGACAGAAATGAATCAGTCACACATCAACGTCAAACTCCTGGCTAGGAGATTATCTTTTGGGATTCCTGATATACTTAACACATCTTTTGGCATACGGGCACCTAGATATCATCATCCCCAGTGATGAGCAACAACGAGCAGTGACTGCCCCAGCATTGAGTCGGTTATCCATCTTGGACCCTGAAATTTTCAACAAGAGAACTTGATTTCAGGTTTTTCGTGATATTGATCTCAGGTGATCACATCTAAACCCAGCAAGGTCTGCAATCAAGTAAGGTGCTCAATAATCAGTCGTGAGTCTTAACAAACTCAGATGTGTCAAACCAGATCTGCTCTTAACTGTTTTGACACATCAGAGTTTATTAAGAAAATCTCATGACATGAAATCTCAACTGTTTTTGATGTTTCGACTCAAAGCCTTCACCAATACCTGCTTTCGATAGATATCAAATGAAAGTTTATTCACAAACACACCTGCATGAAAATGTATGACCGCAATTTCTTCAACTTGCATCGTGCCAGCTACCTACCGTCTCTCACACTTGTCTATCTTTCTCCGCCCATTCAGCACTCCATTGGTCGATCCAACGTTGGACATGTTCATTTCGGCCTTGAGGTCCGGACATGGAGCTCCACCTTGCGGAAATCGCTGAACCTCCCCCCAAATGCCAAGCCATCTTACATGTACTGTATGTATGCGTATGGTTCCTCATCGAGGTGGCAATTCATAGGATTCTGGGCTGTTTACTCTTTACAAGAACAGCAAAGTGGCACCTGTCGATGTCTAAAGGACTGGCCACCGCCACAACCTGAGCATTCTACAATATGGGTTCATGAATTCATGAATTCTTGAGAAAAAGCATGCCACGACTATGCGCATAAAGATCTTAGAGTCATAGTGCCAACGTTCCATGTCAGATCCAGTTTGCGCTTGGCTCCTCGCTGCGGTCACAAGTCTCCCATTCAGTCCAGGCCTCAAAGTTCATGTGGCTCCACCGACAATATCTCGAGAAAACGATAAAACTGTCGATCTCAATACATTTCTCCAAACACAAATATCATGCATCGCCTATCATTCTCCAAAAAACAAGTATGCATTGTATTTGCGACACTGCATTGCTGCATTGCATTAAGTTAATTATCATGACACCGTCTAGAGATGTCTAGAGTGTAGATCGCCAATCACAGCAAACGTCTACTTAACATGCATAGCCACAGTAGTCAGAGATGCCAAACAAGTCACATTATTCAATTCAATGCTGCATCACCAAAACTTCACAGTGTCTACGTGCTAAATGTATCTAAATGTAGATATTCTGCTTATGTGTTGCAGGATCTTGGTTCCGGACGTGAAGTGTTCCTGGAGTCTGTTCTGGTGTACTGTCAACTTTCATGGGGCCACTGCCTTGACTTCAATTCACATCCAAGTAGTTCCACCGAACAAAGGACGAACGCAAGGTCGACATACAGCGCTTACAGCAAGGTGGACAGATTTTAAAGCAACACGAAGCTAATGGGTTTGTGGGGGTGTAGGAGCGAACATTCATTCATTCCACACATAACAACATATGGAAATATTGAAAGACACATACTACATACACTTGCCCTCCATTTCCATTGCTCTCATGGCATTACAGGGCCAAAAGTCGAAGGAAGAGTACTTTCAATATGCATAGTCTAAAGAAGAGTGAGCACGCATCAGAGTCAGATTCCATCAACGTGAAGACATTTCAAGTGTTCAAAAAACTTCACAACCTTTCAAAACCATCTTTCTTGTTGGAATGAGAGATTGAACAAAAACGCCATCCTTTGAGACCAACTAGCGGTGTGCAAGAAACAAAAATTGCTAAGCCAAGCAAAGTGCAGCTGCATTGCACATGGCAGCGAGACCCAAGAGTTGCCGCAGGGAAGGAGGGCACGACTAGCCGACTATACCGGCAAAGCGGATGTCCTTCCCAATTCGCTGCAGATAGTTGCAAGGCTGCCTTTTGTTCCTCCTGGGTTTTGGCCTCAGTCAATGTATTCGATTTCACCTGAACAGCCACAAAACTGTTCTGATCTTGGCAGTAGATTAGAAAGTCAACAGCCTTGCAACTGGGCGGAGCCATGATCACTAAGAACGGTTGCTCATTGCCCTCCTGTTTGCTCAATTCGACGGCTCTTCCCCAAAATGACACTAGCTTCTCAACTGCATCATCCTTTCCTTTCGTGGCAAGTTCTTCATCCTGCGAGAGCGAATCATCAAAGCCGATGTCGCAAATGCTGCGTGCGCTCTCACTTTGTGTCAGAACTGGCGGCAGCTTCTTGTACTTCTTCACAATCGCGAACATGGCGGCAATAGCCGCCACGACCTCAGTGAAGTACGAGCTGGCTTGCTTCATGGTCTGCACGTTGCTGCTCTCAATGGCATCGACTTTCTTTTTGTATGCGATGCCGGCCACATCCATGAGTTTGGCACATCTCGGTGGCATGTTCGCCAACTCAGTTTTATACACCGAAGTGAAGAAATCGGCTGCATGCCACGGAGCAACAGTCGGCAGGTACAAGCGTTGCAGCGGTCCTCCCTTTGTAGAGTCTATTAGCACGCTGCCGTTGTATGTTGCTTCGGGCATCTCTCTCACAATGTCAACCAAAACCTGAAAAGGACAACCGGGCATGTTCCCACATCTTCAGTAATGTTTCCAACACCTCCGTGGAAAACTCTGGGGGCAAGGAACTAACTGACCTAAGGTGCGCTGTGGCCCTTGAGACAATGCCAGCTTTAAGACCTTCGGCCATTTCTTGAATATATTCAACAATTTTCTCAATGGCCCGCGCGTAACCGCCAGTAGCTCCCCAGCAAAGTGAAACTCGGTACTGGAGGACGCCCCTGTTCATACCTTCTCCCTGATTCTGCTGCAATTCACTGAGCTTGGTGGAAAAAAGGTCGTAGGCATCAGTACAAAGGACTGTTAAAGTGATAATGTGGACATTTCGCCTCTGGCCCCTGAACATCTCCACAGCTGCTGCATAGTTGGTGAGAGCAGACATGACCACAAAGAGTTGGCCTCCCCAAACGTCCATTGTCCTGCAAAGCTCCTGGCGCACCAAAGCCTCGTCGTTCGACTTTCCCACCTCGTCAGCCAGGATCACAACGGGACGGTCACCGTACCATGTTCGCAAGATTTTCACGGCCAGACGCATGCCCAAATCAATGTCATCTAGACAGGGTTTACATTTTTCTAAGAAGTCACTCCAGTCGCACGTCGTCCTGCTCATGTGCCTTGCTGCACCACAAAGAACCCTCAAAGCCAAGTCAGCCTCTGGATTGTCACTGATAGCCAACCCCATTCCAGAGTTGTAGGTGAAAGCCGAGACGATCGGTGTCTGGTTTTTGCCATCCAGGTCATATAGCATGGGAATCTTCTCTCCGAGCACAGCCAGGAAATGGCTCTTGCCTGCTCCAGGTGCCTGTGCCACTAGGATGGCTGGGGAGTCAGACTTGTCTGAGGCACTTTTGCCCTTCAAATCATTTGATCTTTCCAGCAACATCTCCACAATAAGTTGCACCGCCTGTTCGCGATCTAGAAGGTGTGCCCGCACCTTTTCGTCTTGCAGGGCCAGCCTTCCGTTGAACGGACCCCTGTCCAAGTTGACAATGTATGAAGACGCTGAAGAATATGTGGCATTTCTGTCATTCAGCGACACGGCATCGGGAAAAAGCAGCCTTCCAAGAAGCTCAGTGAGACTGGAAGCCTGTCACCTGGAGCAAGAGCACATCTCCGGTGTTAAGATGTCGTGTTCAGTCTGTTAAGTGTTGTTTGACTCTCTGGTTCTTTCAATCCTGTGTACCAGCCTTTTGTTTACCTTGTGATTTGGGATTCATTCATCTTTTAAAGGCACACTGAGGAAGAAACCGAACTTTTTAAACCAAAGAATGAAGATATGTGAAGTAGTTTTCATCTATTTTTGCATCTTTCGGGAGAATTGTGACAACACGGAAGCTGTGCAGCGAATGGCCTTCTCCTGCGTGGCTTTCTCATCCAGCTTCTCCTCCGCCTTGGCCACCTCCTCCTGCGCCTTGGCCACCTTCTCCTCCGCCTTTTCCACCTTCTCCTCCGCCTTTTCCACCTTCTCCTCATCTCCTTTTTGTTTGGCATTTCGCAAGTCCTTCAGAGCCCTGTCCACTTGCTTTTGCGCAGATGCTTGCAGGTCCAAAGCTGTCCGCAAGTCCTCCAAAGCCATTCCAGTAGGTCCAAAGCAAGTTTCAGCTGACGTCGCGCCGAAGTCAAGGCATCAACCTGCCACAAACGCTCATAGCGGAGACATTTTTTGCAGAACAGAAACAAATAAGCGTAGGTGGTATCCCCAACAGAAAAGGGCATCTTTGAAGTGGATATTAATTACCACTTTTTCTTTGCCCTTAATGTATTGATTATCAATGCAACCTGAAGCAAGCATTGTGGCAAAGTACAAAAGTATACTTTCGAAGTACAAAAGTACACTTTCAAAGTACAAAGGTATGCTTTCAAAGTACAAGAGTATACTTTCGAAGTGCAAAAGTATACTTTCAAAGTACAAAGGTGCCCTTTCAAAGTACAAAAGTATACTTTCAATTAAGATAAGTATACTTTCAACGTACAAAAGTGCACATCCCGAGTGCACAAGTACACTTTCAAAGTACAAAAGTATACTCCCAAAGTATACTTTCAAAGTCCAAAAGTACACTTTCAAAGTACAAAAGTACACTTTCAAATTACAAAAGTATACAGTATACTTTCGAAAGTACAAAAGTACTTTTTCAAAGAACAACAGTTTACTTTTCAAGCACACAAAGTATACTTTCGAAGCACACAAAGTATACTTTCAAAGTACAAAAGTATACTGTCGAAGTGCAAAAGTATACTTTCAAAGTACAAAAGTATACTCTGAAATTACAAAAGTATACTTTCAAAGTGCAACAGTATACTTTCGAAAGTACAAAAGTATACTTTCAAAGTACAAAAGTATACTTTCGAAGTACAAAAGTATACTTTCAAAGTACAGCAGTTTACTTTCCAAGTACAAAAGTATACTTTCAAAGTTCAAAAGTATACTCTGAAATTACAAAAGTATACTTTCAAAGTACAAAAGTATACTTTCAAAGTACAAAAGTATACTTTCGAAGTACAAAAGTATACTTTCAAAGTACAAAAGTATACTTTCGAAGTACAAAAGTACACTTTCAAAGTACAAAAGTCTATATCCCGAGTGCAAAAGTATACTTTCAAAGTACTAAAGTACACTTTCAATTAAGATAAGTAAACTTTCAAGGTACAAAAGTGCACATCCCGAGTGCACAAGTACACTTTCAACGTACAAAAGTGCCCTTTCAAATTACAAAAGTATACTTTCAAAGTACAAAAGCATACAGTATACTTTCGAAAGTACAAAAGTACTTTTTCAAAGAACAACAGTATACTTTTCAAGTACAAAAGTATACTTTCGAAGCACACAAAGTATACTTTCAACGTACAAAAGTGCCCTTTCAAATTACAAAAGTATACTTTCGAAGCACACAAAGTATACTTTCAAAGTACAAAAGTATACTGTCGAAGTGCAAAAGTGTACTTTCAAAGTACAAAAGTATACTCTGAAATTACAAAAGTATACTTTCAAAGTGCAACAGTTTACTTTCGAAAGTACAAATATGTTTTTTCAAAGTACAACAGTATACTTTTCAAGTACAAAAGTAGATTTTCGAAGCACACAAAGTATACTTTCAAAGTACAAAAGTATACTTTCAAAGTACAAAGTAACTTTCGGAACCTTGGGAACCGAATCTCCGGACTCCGGAACCTTCTTAATACCTTTGGTTCCCGGAACCCGGTTCCCAGATCCCGGAACCGTTGGAACCGGTTCCCGGAACCTCGGAACCGTGGAACCTATCCAAACCTATTGTGCAGAGACCCATAGCATTCTGCTGTTGGGGAACTACTAGCGGCTTCATTGCACATGCTTGACATGCTTGACATGCTTGAAGTCTGCTCAAGTTATTTTGCAGTGAAAGATTCCACTCAAGAAAAAAATATACATGGAAAACATATTGACTTTGAAGCGCTTGAAAAACCGACTTGGCCAATTTCAATGTTCACCAAAAGCGAAAAGAAATGAACTTCCATGAGCGAAAGAAGAAGCAGCAACAACTGAAATGCAAGCTAGTCTGAAAGCAAGAACCTTTCATCTGGAAATATCCCTCCGCCTTGAAAACCCCATATTCCATGCCATTGAAATCATCAAAACCCGTTAAAACCCACTAAAACCTAGGGCCTGGAACCTTCAAAATGCGCGGAACCGCGGCCACTTTCGAAAGCTCAAGAAACCGAGCCCGGAACCTATTAGAACCCATCCAACCTTCACAACCGGCAAGCCTACCTCTCAGATCTCAGAACCCATCCAAACCTTGGAACATTGATACCGGTTCGTGGAACCAAGCAACCTTTCAACCAATCCAAACCTCGCAACGCATTGGAACCGGTTCCCGGAACCTCGGAACCCGGGAACCTATCCAAACCTCGAAACATTGTTACCGGTTCCTGGAAACAGTGAACCTGGGAACCTATCCAAACCTTGGAACCTATTGGAACCGGTTCCCGGAACCTCGGAACCTATCCAAACCTCGAAACATTGATACCGTTCCTGGAACCAAGCAACCTGGGAACCTATCCAAACCTTGGAACGTATTGGAACCGGTTCCCGGAACCGGTTCCCGGACCGTTTTTTCCCGGAACCACCCCAGCTCGCCCAGAACACACCGAAACTCTATATTGTGCAGAGACCCTACAGCATTCTGCTGTTGGGGAAAAATGAAGACAAACCGGGAAATGAGAACACACGGAATGAAGACGAACTTGAACATCTCTTCAAATAGAATTGATGTTCTTGGCTTCCTGTGCAGTCTGAGCGCAGTCTGTTGCAAACAGCACATAACTCTGATGACTTCCCTGTCTTTCTCTGTTTCTTTCGGTTAGAAGAAGCAAAACTGGACACTATAGATGACAGGTTTGGAGCAATCACGCCACATGTGTGACATGTCGCAGGGAATCTTCGAAGCAAAAGCAAAGTTGATTGAAAGAAGAGGTTTATGCTTTGTAGACGAAACGTGAAGCAACGGCTTTCAACAACTGGACAAAGTGAAGGTGTCTTTTGTGAAAAAAACTTGAATTCAATTGGCTCACAGCCGTGTGCCTCATCTCTTGCCGATTCCTGCAGGCTTGAGAAATGCTTCAAAGCACTCTGACGAATGAACTGTCTGCTATAAATTCCATGACAAAAGTTCATTCGTCGGAAGGTCACCAAGCAAAGCCTAATCGGAACATAGGAATTACTGGGCTATGTTTTGGGGTCGCATCTCGGAAGGAGCACTTCAAGTCAGCACATTTTTGGGGATGTCAACTAGCCCATCTCCTCGACTGGCTTGGTTCTTTGTGGGTCCTGCGCCAACAGAATACGATTGCGCGCAAAAACAAACCTTTAAGCTTGCCTGACGTGCGCTAAACGCAAGACGTCTGTGAGTTGGGAGCAACGTTTCTTCCCTTTGTATAGTCCTTGTTTGGTGCTGCAAGCCGTCCCAAACTGTGTCGTTGACTAGGCTTTTGCGAACAGAAAGATCTGCATGGGCTCACCTTAAAGCACAAATGCGGGACCCAATTCGATTGGCAACTCCACTTTGGGATCTGGCAACTAAGGGTGAGGCAACAAGCCTGGAGACAAGCAACGCTGTAGCCAAAATGACCCAGCCTGTCAAGGTGAATTTCTTCTCAACAAATGTCTAACATGCATATGGAAGCATCAACATACGAACAGCACGTATAGACATCACTTGCCTCCTTTCCGTTGCTTTGCTTTCATAGCAGCATGACAGGGCCACTAACTGAAGAAAGAGTAATGACAAGACCTGCATAATCTAAAGAAGAGTGAACGAGGTATGCGCATCAGGTTCAATCAGTTTGACTTGCAAAACTTTAAAGACCATCTTTCGTGTCTTTCTTTCGAATGAATGATCAAAAAAACATGTCCATTGAGACCAACTCGCGGTGTCGAGAAAAGCCAAAAGTGATGAGCCAGGCAAAATGCCGCTACTGTTTCAATCATTAGCTCAACGCCGCGTGACGAAAAAATGCATTGCTTTTTCGCCAAAGCGTAGGATCCATCCAAACTGCTGGTTTGCAATGAATTTTGGCGCTCTCATGGGGAGTCTGCATCTTGTGGTTTGAGAAGCACAGATCAAAAGATTCCTTGCTTCTTGTCCAAATCTTCTCAATGCTTGCAAACCGAAAAATATTTGCATACGAACATCCCTGGAAAAATGATGCACTTGCTCCAAAAAAGATTGCCATTGCCTCACTGTCTACCTTGCCTCATTGATGCCTTTGGGTCAACGGATAACCTGACGGTCGGAATCCACAGCGTTTCACAAAAACTGCAAGTCTTCAAGGCATGAAATACCAGCATCAAAAGGATTGTCTTCCAAGACAAAGCCATACTTATTTGTCAAACTGAGTCAAGCTAAATAAATTTAACAAATACTTACTCCTTCTGCTTTTCGCCTTAGAAAAAACTGCATGTTTCAGAGATTTCCCACATCAGACTTGAGAAATCTCAGCTAAGCAGACCAAAGAAGTAAGCGATGATTATCCTTGGATGACCATCAAAGGAGCCAACTTCATGTGATGCTGTCCTTGATCGATACAACAAAACATCAGTTCGGATGCTCTACGGCTGTCAAGGTGCAGCTCTCTCGTAGAAAATGTGAACCTCTCAGAGCTATCTGAAATCAAAATTTTCTTCGACAAAATGACTTGAGCTATGACTCTAAACTTGAAACTCAAGATAGTTGGAAAAAACATCATTTTTGTTTCAACACAATAAACTTCAAAAAAAAACATTCAACTTTCCAACAAAACCGTTGGTGGAATTTTTGATTCACCAACAAAACGACGGTCCCATTGTCCACGGTCCCATTGTCCACCTCGTCACCTTGGTCGTAGTCGGCAGAAGCGATCAAGGCAACATCACCATCCTGCGGTCACCGTTGAAGAGGATACCTTTGTTTCCTTTGTTTAACTCAAATTTTCTCTGAAGGTTCTCTGAAGCATGTGTTTTTCATACACTAAGTAACTAGTATCTGAAGCATGTGGATTTGATCTTCAAAGTCCAACATCCCGATATTAACATTAACAATCATCTTTTTAGCCTTCGTATCTTCAGCAGTCTTTTCTGATATTTTTGTATCGTAAAGTTTCTGGATACATTTTTTGTAATCAACATCGTAAACACAAGAAGGTCGTTTGAAATACAAAATCTCAACTTTATCAGCAAATTCCTTCAAAAATAAGTCATATATCAATAGATAGGGTTTATTGAAGAACATCAAGGCGCTACTATCAACTACCCTCACCAAGAACAAACATAACTCGCCTAATTCATTATGATTATGCTTATTGTAATCATAATGCTCCCATACATCAAACTCAATGAATACTGGAATTCTTGTAGTCTCTCCGAGATTATATGTGTATGCCTTGTTCTGGTCAATCTCTGCATGCTTCTCCCTGTTATAAAGAAAGTTATGGTTCGGCACTGGTTCAGTATCTCTATATCAACTTCATTATAATAGGATTTATGTAACGGATTAAATATCCGCTTGCTGAATTCAAACATAGCCTTTGACATGTTGTTATATGTTTTCTCTGCTTCAACGGTTATGCTTCCATTAATCGCGTCTGTTAGATTTTGTGTTTTGACTTTGTATTTGATTTGCTTTTTTTCTTTTCTAAATTTAAACCTGAAATTTAACTCTGAAATAATCCTAGCAGTAAATTTGATACACGGATTGTATCCAGCCTGTTTGCTTTCAAAATACAGTTTGGATAAATCATTGCCATTGTAAATCATCGTGTATTCATCCTTTTCAGTGTATTTGAGGAATTTATTGACGCCATCAATCATCCTACATTCGATGGGTTCATCTCGGGTGTTGATTTGAAAATCTGATGATGCTTTAACATTTAGTGTGTAGTCTTTGTCAATGCCGAGGTTTCTTTTGAGTGCTTTCAGGTCTTTATTCAGTGTGTAGATGTGGTCACTTTTGATCATTCCATAAAATGTCGTGATGTGGTGGTCTCTATTGTTTGATGGGTCGTATCTGTAATATAGATTACCAATACAGTCAAAAATCCGGCTGAAATCCTGTATTCAATGAAGACTTTTTCCATATCATTACTTGAAGCCCCATTTGTCTTGAAGTCTTCATGTGTTTTACCTATAAGTGTTAAAACACTTTCTCTCGTCATCTTCTTCATTCTGGGCTCATTTCCGTAAAAATCATTCAATGCATTAATCCAACATTCGTTTTTGGTATAGTGTTTTACCTTGATTGCTTCTTCAAATGTTGCGTAGTCAGTGTCAAGTTCAGTCTGGATATACCTGAGTGATAAATGCCTATGTTGTCAGCATTCCTTAGATTTCTTTCTCGTGGGTTATGGTCTTGAGGGTTGCCATCAACAACATCAGCACTGTAAATAACAACAGCATCAGCATACTGTCTCATCTCTCTTCTGTTCAAGTATTCATTCATTTCATCATCCTGTATCAATAGGTCTATTACTTTATTGAATGTCCTCTTGTCTTCATCCCTGAAAATTCTTTTCTTAACCTGTTCCTCTATATATTTGGTTGCGTTGATGTGTGCATATACATTTTCCTTTGTCATTGGGTAGTATGGGTCGCGTTTGCTGTCGTAAAAACTTTTCTTCATCCCTCCGCTTTGGTTGGGGTTCATTGTATAAAACCGGAGTTCAAGAGCATAATTTCTCTTCTTGTTTCTATCTCCTGCTTGGATGTTTTCCCTCCTACTCTGTTTCATCCTTTCATTCAATGGTGCTCTCTCCTCATACCTCTCCATCATACTTTCATACTTGGAGGTTGCTCTCTCCTTGTCCTCTCTGGTCTTTGCTCTAATGAGTTCGTTAATCATATTGGATGCTGTCGTGTATTGGCTTATCCTCCTGTCCTTATAGAGTTGTATTACATCCCTGATTTTGCCTTTGGTCATTATGGTTAATCTGTTCCTATTGTTGCTTAATCTGTTTTCTAATCCATCTATGTTTCTTTTTAAAGCCTTACTTGTCATATGTAAATTTAGATATTAATTTATAGGGTGTTTTTTCTTTAAATGCTTTTTTCCAAAGACGATTAAATAAGTGATAGTCATAATAATATTTAGATGTATTATTATGAATATCGCGTTTTGATATTATCCTTTTGTTATGATTTTCATATTTGAAATAGGATATTTTTTGTTGCTGGTTTCCTTGGGAGTTTCAATGATATTTCCATCATTATCTATTTCTGCTTTTCCTACGTTCAGGAGTTTTTCTAGTCTCTTCTTTCTCGCATATCTGTTTGCTCTCGCGCGTTTCTTTTCGGCATAGTCAGTGTCATCATTCTTCCGCAAATGGTGATACAATCTGGTGTAGAGTGCCAGTTGTTCCTTTACTTCTGCTAAACTCATTTCTTCTGGAATGATTTCCATTTAATGTTATTACTATAAGGTCTTCTTTCTTTAAATAAGTTTAATATCTAGAAAGATGACATCAAAATAAATAATATATTTATTTCTTACTTATTTTAATAGGATGGCTGAAGGTAAGCAAAAAATCATTGCTGAAGTGTATTATGACAGGTCAGGTTTTGGTAGTCTAAAAACCACTCTTGATGACAGTAGGAAGAAAGACCCGTCTATCAGGATGGAAGATGTTAAAGAATTCTTCCGCAAAAATGTTGAAGTCAAAAAGAAACTACGAGGTACAGATAGTTTTGTAGCCCCACATAACAATCATACGTACCAAATAGATTTATTTTTTCATCTCCAAGGATGACATAGAAGCACCACAAAAATTTAGGGCTGGATTAGTATGTATAGATGTATTGAGTAAGTATGCTGTAGTAGTTCCACTTAAAGGCAAGGAAACAACTGATGTAGTAGCAGGCGTTATGGAGGCACTACAAAAAATGGGAGCAAAGCCAAAGATGATATACACCGACGATGAAAAGGCAATAGCAAGTAGTGATTTCAAACAGTATGTAGAAGATGAAGGAATAGAATTGTATCGTACAAGAGGACACCCAGCATTTAGCGAAAGATTTATCCGCACCTTTAAGGATAAACTGTTCAAAAGGATTGAGGCAGATGAAAGCAAAGGTAAGGAAAACATTCAATGGATAGACTATATATTGGAGATAACGCTCACCTACAACAATAAAGACGTCCATTCATCAACGGGTCAAACACCGAATGCAGCAAGGAAGAAGAAAAACGAATACAAGTCAGTTGTAAATATATCAATGAAAGCAAAGAAGGAAAAAATATATCCTGAACTACGGGTAGGAGATAAGGTAAAAATATTAAGAAAGAAAGCCATAACTGAAAAAGAAAGGACATCACATTTTTTACAAGGCAAATATACCGTTGAAGAGATTTCGCAAAAACTCGGGCAAAACTATTACAAACTGGCGGATTATCCAAGGCCTTTGATGAGACACGAATTGCTGAAAGTATGATATAATTATAGACTATAAATATTTACACTCTATAATTATATTATGGTTTTACTTTTTATACTTAATATCAATATTAAATTTTCGTTCCATACTTTTGATTGCTTCCGGTATAGTTTTCTTTTCCCATGTGAGCCACCTACTCCGTGTTCCGGCTGTTGTTAAATCATTCCCGCTTTGATTTGGTTTATGTCTTGCTATGTAATTTTTCTTTCTATCTTCATCCTTATGTTGGGTAAAGTCCGAATAGCCTGTAGCCCCAAAACCGACCTTCTTGCCTTCTACATAAGCGTCATATTTTTTCTTGGGATTACTTGATTTTTGTAATATCACTTCTCTCATTATATATTTATTTAGATTTTTTCCTCGGAGTTGTTTTAGCGCTACTTGCTGGTGTCGATTGTGGGGATGTTGGTTGTGGAATTGTTGTTTGAGTATGTCTTGATGAACTACCGCTTGATATTTGTATAAGTGGTGGTATTTCTTCAACTCCTGATGATGATGAAGCTGATATAGTTTGCGGTGGTGATGAATTTACTGATATAACTTCCTGTTGTTGTGCTTCTTCTTCGGATGATTGATGCGGCGCTGATGTTAAATCAACACTTGCATCACTTAATGCCATTGTAAGATTTGCTCCTGTAATTGCTGTGTTTCAAGCAAACTCTGCTAATCTAAATCCTCTTCTGACATTTCTTGATACAAAACCTTCACCTCCATCACTACTACTGCTACGTGGTGAGTTTGGATTAGTCCTTTTCAATGTATTTACTTGAACCATTTTATCATTTTGATTTATATTAGAACGATTACCATATAAATCATAATCACCCACTACTACATTTAAGTCATCATAAAGAATTAACTCCCTTATCTGCTGTGTCCTTTGTTTGTGTTGATTTGTTCATCATTTCCGGAAATTGCGTTGCTTTATCTTCAAAAGATTTATATTTGTTTTATTATCAAAGAAATCCAAATACGAATACTTCAAATAATTCAACATATCTTCATCATCAATGGTTTTCTTTACTTGTTTCAGTTTGTTTTTGGTTAATATCATTTTCATTAATAATAAGTCGATTATTTATTATTAATAATTACGCTGGAACGGGTCTATTGGAAATATGGCTTATGTAATTATCATATACATGGTCTCTATAGTGATTAGCAAGACGGCGTAGCAATGATGCTCGTTTTCTTCCTCCTCCTTCCTGACTAATTTGATTTGTTAAAGTTTGGAAATCCTCCATCACCTCGTCTGAAATGAAACCATTCCTATACAAAACATCATACATATCATTGAGCATATAAAAGTTGCTAAAACTTGTTGCTATTTGCTCTGGCTTTAAATTGCTGTATTTTACCAATGTCCTTGCTACACGATTAATTTCTCCTGCTGTAGCATTTGGGTGTCTAAATCGCAAGGAATTAATTATCAATTCTTCGGTGCTTTCTCTTGCTGTCATCAACTCCTCTGGAAAAAATTCCTCTTCTTCTGCTCTCATATCATCTCCTCTTGTTAAATCTATTTGTTCCGCTTGTCTTTGTGGTATGGGCAGTTGTGGAACATGTCGTTGTCCGGTTGGTGATGGGATTAGTCTAAAAATAAAGCTTAAACTTTCACCAATAAAACCTTGGAGTGTTGGCATTCTCGATTGTTCTGATACTTGTTGTCGATGTGCTTCTCCAGTTTGTTGTTGTCTGCTTCTTAATTGTGCTTTTCTTCGTTGTAAGTCCGCTTGAACCTCTGCTAATAATGTCTCTCTATCTGGTTGAACCTCTGCTGGTGCTGTGTTAGATTGCGAAGCCAGTATCCTTTCAGCATTATAAGTTCTTCCGTTTAGCCTCGCATTCCTTCTCATCAAAATATCTCTCATCTCTCTTTCCATTATTCTGTTCTGTTGCTCCTTTAGTATTTCTAAAGCATCCGAACCATCAAAGAAACTACCCCCTGGACTTGCTTTGTAGAAAGTTGCTATTCTGTCTGGTAGATTTCCTGTGATGGTTTCATTTTCTTTTATAAGTCCTATAATTTCATCGTACGTTGGTCGTCTTTTTAGTCCATATTTGGAATAAGGGTTTATTAATTCCAAAGTTGCTGTTGCCATATTGATATCAATTTTGTTAGATAAGAAAAATTATATCAATTATCTTTTAATTTCATCCATTAGTTTTTGTAATTTTTTATAATATTCTTCTAAATGTTCTTTTGATGAATGAGATAGATTAGGTCTATGTAATTCGTTTTTAACTCTGTCCAGTTCATTCTGGTAGTTTGCCCGCTTGTTTCCTTCAATCATTTCCTTTCTTAACATCAACATCCCTCACGGGCATTCCTTAGTTTCATCTCTTTGTGTACGTGTTCCAAGAAGGAAGTGTCTCGCATAAAAGGATAAAAGTTCATTATTGTTGTGTGGAGATTACTTCTGTTGTTTTTCTTGTTGTTGCTTTTCTTTTTGAAACCAAACATTCTTTATATTATTATTTTAGATAATATTTTTAATCGTAAACAACTGTGTGATACACAGTTCTTTAGGATTGACTTTGTCAATCGTAAACAACTGCACAGCAGTTCTTTAGGATTAGCGTCGCTAATCGTAAACTATCGCACCGCTTTCTCTCAATTCAAGGACACTTTCGCTCACAAGGTGTGTAAAGATTTCTTGGATTTGTTCATTCGCGGCCAATGACCCTTGAGTGCCTTTAATCTTAAAAAGTCAATAAACTGCCCATTTTTGCGCTAATAGACGTGAAATTAACATCAGCCATTTTTTCAAATGAAACACCCATGATGAATTTGTTTTCACGATACTGTTTATAACTGATATTCAGTGAGTTCTGGTCTGCGTTGTGGTAATGAATAGTTCGTCGTAAGAAATAAAGTGCTTCAGACAACGATTGACATTCAAACTCTGGGAATTTCCTGGGAATTTCTTATTGCCCACTTGCATTTGCCAACTGAGATTTCTAGTAAAGTCCTGAAAACCTTGACCTTCTACTGCAACATTACCTTCTTCAGTCCCGTCATTAATCTCACTGTAAATCATAGGATTGTAGAAGTAGTTCCATCGCTTATGAAGATAATTATCAGGTCTAAAGTATCCGTATCTTTTCCTTACTTTCTTTTCACGATACAATGTGATGAAAGCATTGCTTAATTCACTAGCACTCTTTACTATGTTCATATTGATTTCTCCACCTCCTGCGTTAAAGGTCTGGGTCAGCGTGTGGTATTGGGGCACAATCAGTTTTAAACTTTGTCCTTCTAATAAGTGTTTTGTTATGTTATTATCCACTGTATTATCTAATGTAATTACTTCGGCACGGGTAATGACATTATTAATTTCCCACAACACGCTAGTGTTGCCTCCTTGAAAGTAATGTCCATTTGTGTCATTTTCATCCGCGTTGGTTTGTTTATCTCCTTGAGGCACTATAATAGGTTCATTGCTATCACTGACTATCGTGAATTCTAATTCTAAGGGAGCAAAACGAAGCGGGAGGTAATAATCACTTTCACATAAGCCACATACTGGCTTGTGTCCTAATCTCATCTGTCCATTACTAGGAATACCAGGAAAAAAGTGTCTAGTAGGTCTAACACCAATACGCCCCCATTCATTGTGGTCTCCCTCTGGACTTACCGTGACGACACCTCCATTATCAGTATCACCAGCAGTTTTTGCTTGTAATAGATTATTAAGTCCATTAGCGTATCTATGATAGTCATCATCCCAAGATGGATTAGGACTGCTTTCAATATTTAAATGATTTATATATTAAATTATTTGTATAACTGACAGTGTCTAGCATACTGGTCTATATCTTGAACAATTTGACCCCCAACTGTTGCCCTGTAGCGTTCCATAAGTGCATGTAATCCACCTAATGGTCTTAAGAATTTTGCCCTATCACTAACATCAGTATTTTTGATATTAGCAAAGAGGCGGATACTAGATAAATCCAAATATTGATTACTATCTCCACTGATATAAAACCTAATGTTTTTATTCCCACCTCCGCTTGCAGAGTAGATATTACTTCCTGAAGGGAAGTAATTTACAAATCTCCGGTCTGTGATGTATTGACTAGTCTCTGGCAATCCAAAGTTAAGTTGGTTAATCATTGTGTCATTTGCTTCACTGATAACTGAATCCATTGTATATATATTCTTATATAGATTGTATTTTTTACTTTTACCTTTTTTATGTGGCATCATTTCACGAAGTTTGTGAGTACTCGCATCAAGATTTTTTTATTGTTTATTATATATATTATCTAATTTTGTTATACTATTATTTTCTAATTCGACTAAATCTTTTATTTGATTATATTCCTTTAAAGGTTCGTTCATTGACTTTTGAATTTTATCATAATTACTCATCCCTTTTGATAGTAGTATTGATTTTGGTTGATTTTTAAAATCTATTTTGTGAAACATTATCTATTAATATAAGTTAGTTTTTCAAAAATCATTAGGTCTTATCCCATTGGATATGTTTGTTGCTGGATTGACACGGATTAGACCATTACCAGCAAAATTGGCGAACCCATGTGCAACAAATGGATTTGTGTCATTGAAATCTGACGTTATAGCATATCCATCTAAACTTGAAACAGGGTCGTTAGGATTGCGGTAGTCCCGATGTCTTGGGTCTTGTTTTCCTTTTCTTTTAGGTTTTACAGCAGGTGTTGCGTAAGTTGTTGTTTCAAATCTATTAGGAAAATTTTGGTCAAGGGTATTGACTACCGCGGCTCCGAGGCTGTGCCCTATAATGCGCGTTATTTCAGGTGATTGTTCTAACACATACTTCATCTGATGAGCATTTGCACCCCTCCGACGTGGCTGATCGCCCCCGCATTCAGCCGCATCATCCATGGCTCATGAGTCGCAGGTCATCTCTCAATATCTCTCATAGTTACTCTCTTGGCGCAAACTTACCATTTCAATGAACAAACTTGCATTGACTTAAAACATAGAACCCAGAAGAATCCAGAATTCAAAAAACGTTTATAGTATATAGTTTATAGTTTATAGTTCTGGAATCACCAGAAACAAACTTCATCACCAGAAACAAACTTCATCGCTTCTTTGTTTGGCTTACTCAGAAATCCATTAGATTGACTTGTTTGCAACTGTTTGTTCGTTGTCGTGAGATTGTTTTGGTCAAGTCTTAGTTACGTCACATTTCTCCTGTTTGTTTTTCGAATCGCAAAAATCGCAAGCGTACAATTTTACAACTTGAAATTTAATGGTGCCCTTTCCGTGACATCTCTTGCTCTGTTTGTCACTCAAGTGAATCCATTCAATTGAATCGGAAACGAAAAGAAAAAACAAAATAAACATCATGTTGTGAACCCGAATGGAAATGCATCGCACTACAAGTCGTAACTTCAGTAACACCAGTCACACCGTTGGTACCCATTGTGATCTACCCCACTCTTTAGCTTTAAATTTTAAATAGTTTTATGCAATACTGACCACAGTTCCCCTTTCATCACCAGCGTAGCCCTTGTATCACACTATCGCATGTACCCCTTGCAACGCACTATCGCATATACTCTTTGCATCGCACTATCGCATATACTCTTTGCATCGCACTATCGCATATACCCCTTGCATCGCACTATCACAAATACCCCTTGCATCGCACATATCGCACTATCGTATATACCCCTTGCATCGCACTACCTTGTATCGCACCATTGCATATACCCCTTGTATCGCACCATCGTACCGAATCGTACCCCTTGCATCGTACCATGGTACCACTTGCATCGCACCATTGTACCCGTTGCATCGCACCATCGTCCCACCCACAGTACCTATGTACCAGTCCCATCCCGTCCATGCATTCCAGAAACCATAGCTTTCATGCCTCTTAAATTTTGATAACTTTAAAGTCACAGGGCTTTAAGTCAAGGGGGCGTGCAAAATATCGTGCACTTTTGCCCTTTCTTGCATGTTTACTCTTGTCATCATTACTCTGCCAAATACTTTGGCTCAAGGCTCAAGTGCCTGGAGAAAAGGAGACTTTGCTGAGCCTAACTTAGGTTGGACTTAGTAGTTGGTTGGAAGTACTTAGAGTACTTTGGGTTTTCGCAAGCTCCCAACACGCGGCAAACAACACACCTAACGTCCTGCCTTAGCCACAACTCTCACCGGGCACTTGCACTCAGAGGTCTGCACTTGGAACAGGAACCTGAGATCTGCACTGCCGCCGCCTGCACAGAGTAAGTCAACATCGACTGGCAGCTTGCCCCTCTTTTCACTCAAACTCTGATGCTCCCAGGCTGTGTCAACGATGTGTCATCAAAATTGAGACCAGTGCCGAGATCTGCATTTTCTCGCTCAAACTCTAATGCTCTCTAGGATGTCTCAACTTTCTCTCATCAAAATCCTGGCCCTGCGCTGTTGGCAGGCTGCACGTCCGCCCTGTGGTGGAATGGTAGGTCTGCTACTTCAACTTTCTATCATCAAAACCCAGTCTGAGCTTCTTAAGGCTTCCTAGCGATTTCAATTGCATCAGAAGATTCCCAACCACCTGGTCTTCTGCTTGAGCAGAGCATGCACGGATGGCGACGCTGCACAAAACCGCTCATCCGCCTTAGTGGTGGCCTTGACATAGATGCAGTGGGCACCTCGTGCCTTCACCGCCTGTGCCAGATCCTTGCTGGTGAAACGGCCAGTGAAGTCCACGGACCTGACGCACTGGTCAAACGGGGCGTCCGCCACGCGGCGGGCCACCTCCTTGGCAGCCAGGACCTTTTGGGCCGAAGCCGCCCTGTGCATCGATGCCGAAGAAGCGCAGGATCTCCATCTCCTGACGGCGCAAAACAAAAAGGCGCAAAACAAAAAGGCGCAAGTCAACCCCGTCCTGCGCGCCGATGGTTTCGAGCCGGACCTCCTCGAAGGTCTTCGTCCGCAAGGCCT
>DF244650.1:1182-26122 GCA_000507305.1 Breviolum minutum Mf 1.05b.01 | reverse complement strand
CCCCCCCCCACATTATGTAACTTACATTTACGGTATGCCAAAACCCTGTGTTTTTGCAGGTTCCTAAAATGAGAAGATTTCACAACATATGTACGTAACTGTACGTATATGTCATGGAAGAGCGGCGGACAGCAGCAAAGCAAGGTGAAATTGTAATATTACATTTTTACCTTCCAATGACTTTCTCACCTCTTTGAAGCCAGCACACCAACCCCAAAAATGTAAGTTACAATTTCTGGGGTCTTTTACTGGCAGAACGATATTGCCTATTATCGCCTGAAAAATGTAACTTACAACATCCAACACGGTCCAACAACAACAACAACAACAACAACAACAACAACAACAACAACGACAACAACAACAACAACAACAACAACAACAAGAACAACAGTGGCGAGGGGTCAAGAGGGAGGACCCCACTTTTTTGTAATCTCCATCCTGGGGAAGCCAAGTCACCATATTACTAAAAGACACCCCCCTCCCCCCTCCAAAAAACACTCGTCATCACTCATCCCACTCATGAACAATAAGCCCCCCCCTTGCACATTTGGTTAAAACACCCAAGTAGGTCGTGAACAGAGAAATTACCTAATTGTTATGGGGCCCCTTTGTATCTCTATATGTAGAGACTTTAGGGGGGTGTGGTAGAATTAGGAAAATGTAAGTTACCAAATGTGCGTGGTGGACCCCTTTCCATAGGCTAAGGGGGTAGTGATGGTGCGACTTTTTCCAACTCACTTTACCTGCTGAGGTCTCCATCATATATGCTATACGAGGAGATGTGTTTGTTTTTTGCGTTCCTTCTGATGGCTTTGGCCTGCGCAGGTTTCCAAGTATGATCATATACCTTCCCTGAAACTAACGTAGCACCCGAACATGCCTTGTTGGTGGACTACACATACTACACTCCTTTGGGGAGGCCTATTCTCAGGGGCTACGTTAGTTTTTGGGAGGGTAATGGTACCGTATTTTCTTTTGATGGGGTAATTCCTGGCAATGACATGTATTGTACAATTTTTGCAGAGTAGCTCTGGATCTCAGGAGCGCATGTATGCAGGTTGGTTGAATATCATAAAATATTATACTTGTTCAATCTTCTCCCCCCTTCTCGTAGCATTTCTCCTTCATTGCTAATATCAAACTTTTCCAAGCCACTCGGTCAGGATCACCTGTCAGGGCGCATGGCTTGGGGGGCAGCCTTTGCCCTATGTACGCTTAGACCCTGCATCTGAGTCTGCGCAGAACAACGCAAAATGGTTGCCACAAGGAATTTGATGTCATTATTCAGCACAATTAAAAGCACGAAAACAGGTAACATTTCTCCTGGCCCTCATCCCCTCCCCATCCCAGATTCCCATAGTATCACAAAACCACCCAACCTGGATGATGTGTTTTCTTGTTCTTGTCTGCCTGAGGCCGGATGACAACTGGGCTTCCTTGTTGAATATGTTTGGCTTTCAATGCATGGATCTTTTTTGCGGATTTTGTGCAACTGTGGTTGAAGAATGTTGAAGACTTGAAGACGAGTATCTCCCAACCAGTTTACTCGCACAAAGTCCCCACAAGTTCATGCTGAATTTCAAACAGCCTTTCTAGCACATGAGTTGTTTTCATCCAGGACACTTTCCAGTCTATCGTCTTCAGCGAGCTCCTGGGTAAAGAATCATTTCAAGATGTCACGAACAGAGCGAAGTCCAGGCAACAAGATTAGGCAAGAAGACCTCTTAAATTTCGGACGTATCTAGTTTCAGAGTAGTCTCTTATCACGCCACCGGCAGCTTAGGACTCTTTACATGATGGCAGCCCAGGGTCTCAAAGACTTCACGTAGTAAGCCAAGATGTTCATCAAAGGCATCCTCCGAAGCTTCCCACACTCCACAAGCAATACGGCAAGCTGCACTTGTGGAAACTGGAATTGTGGAAGTTGGCAAGTTGTGGTGACTGGAATTGAATGGCCATTTTTATGAGTAGAGTAAAGATGTTTAGCCAATGTGTGATCCTCGATTCCCTCTCCTTGTCCAACATGAGGCAACGGGCGGACTGCCAAGCATTGTTGTTGCAGGTCAACAACTAAAACAAATGCAAGATCAACCAATCCCCGCATATTATAGGACTTAATATTGAAGCCTTCTTTGGAGCAACAATTGCAAATGACACCTTTGGATGGTAAACGCATTGTAGTCAGAAGGACTAATGCCTAGAGACTACTAGTAGATTGGAAAGAAACAATCATCCGGACAAACTAGCATTTTTTTACGACATGAATGATGTTTTACATTGTTTTTGCAAGCGTTGCAGTGGTGTCTTCAAGTGTCTGCATCAAATTTCTACCAACAACTCAAGCGATCCCGGCTATGCCTCTGAAAGGACCCTCACAGTTGCCGCGCGTGGTTCTTGGTACAAAAGTGCGCGTTCACCGAAGTAGGGAATGGTCTGCTTGGCCTCAGCCCAAAGGGAATCGTTAAACATCGCCTGCAAGGAAGGCAAAGATAGGAAAGGCCAACATTGGCATGGTATGGCATGGTCATTTTATTCAAAGGCCAAGAATGCCAACATCACCGACATCATACTTGACTCCACCGGGCATTCTGATTTGGAGATCAAGATACCACATTGGCTTCCAGCTCCCCCTTCACCATGTCGTCTCTCAAAATAGCCACCTGCAAGTCCCAAACGGCCCCAACATCCAACACCTTGATGATCGTTCCAGAAACCAAGACATGCTGAACGATGATGTGGTAAAAATGTACGAGTTGATTGCAAGGATCTCCGTGCAATGATGGCAAAAAGTCAGTTTGGTTGTAACTAGGTTTGCAACTACCTGAGCTGCTGCCACCATCAAACTATTTCAAATCAAATTTGTGCCTTGCCCTCCACCAGCATGAAGAAGGTGTTGCCAGGAGCCTTGCAAACTAAAGGATTTGCAAGGACAAGGCTGTAACTTTTACAAGCCGAGAGTCGCCCTGTTCCACGATGTGCTCCTCCGCATTGTAGGTGACTTCCACCACCACTTTAGCCATTTGAGCTTTCCTAGGAGCGGAGGTGTACCGTGCTGTAGTGCACCTATTCCAAGCAATTGATTTTGGATGATTTTGGAAGGTTGTCCCTAGATTAATTTTACTGTGACATTTGGAGATCCATTGGATTCCATTAACATCCCCTGCATCTAAATGATCCAAACAGGGCACTCCTTGAAACAAAATCCTTTTACCTTGCCATCATCAAGGCTCTCAGTGGTAAGCATGGGCATGAGCATTGGAACCGCGCTGAAAATTTTGACATATTCCATCTGCTTCTCCTAGAAACACACGGAAAGTGAAAGGTTCCATGACTCTGTCATGGGACTCGTGGCCCTAGGCTTCCCTCAAGGGAGCCAACCTCAATTTACCATTTGGCACGAGGATGAATTTATAATATATTCTACAGTAACAAAGTAATAACATATATATATAATTAGTAAATATTAGTAACATAGTACCTTTCGGTGACACTGGCAAGCCGTCTTCCGCATCAAGTGTGACTTGTCCCATCAAGAGCTCATGAAGGAAAGTCGTCCTCACTGACTGGCATCACAATGGACTTGAACTGCAGTCCTCAGCAGGTTCAACTCAGAAACATCATCCATCTACGACTTCAGGAGGGTTCCCAAGGTTACTAAGCAGTGACAATACTGGAAGGTATCTGGTCACATGGCATCCATATGCCGCCAAGGAGCGATCCAAGACCCACACGGATGCCTCCGTGGTGCAAACAATTGTTGCTCTCCTTGGCTGCTTTGGCCACGCAATCTGCAGCTTACAGGACGTCATTGGAAACTTGTTTATAACACTGCTGCAGTATACCCTGCATCTTATAACTTGCAAGGCTACAGCAGCTACAGTACAACCTGCACGTGCAGTCCATATCCTACCTTGACTTGATTGAATATTGTGAAAATGCAATCTCATAACACTAAAGTTCATGGCGCTCAGAGGTTCAACACACTTGTCTTCTCACTGCCAGGTTTCCGCGGAATCAAGAAAATGATGGCCAACTCCCCGAAGGTGCTCCCACGTTTCATCATGTCCACCACCGTCTTCTTACCTCTGAGGTAAGAAAACAAACTGGCCAAAAGTGGGGAAAAGATGTGAAAAGTATGAAAAGCTTGGTTTACAGTTTACACTTCGTTTTTCATCATTTTAGGTAGGGAGAGTGATATTGGGCGATGAATGGAGCTTGCAGTCATGGGAAATATCTTTGTGCAAATGCATACAAACACTCTCGTTAGATGTCATTGCAAGTCATCGAAAACTCATCGCAATTGAGTATCGCCAGCAATTGGGGGGAATAGATTCTTTCGGTAAAAAAAGAAATAGCGAAAAAAAAAAAACATAGTGAACTTTTCCACTAAAAATACAAATACACGTTAAGGATGTGCCTTGAAAAAATGATATATAGTGTTGTCACAGGTTAATTGAGTTTCTTGTCACCCAAGTAAGGCAAGCTGCTGTGAACAATGCCTCCAGGCCTTGAGTCTGCTAGCCTTGGTGAAACTGTAAATAGGCAAATTTCAATTGCGACGGGTGGAAGGTGCAAACAACAGCATGTATATTGAAATGATTCAAATGATTAATAATTATATAATTCACAGTATATATAAATGTCTCTCCCCTCTCTCTCTCTGGTGGGCATGGCTCCAATAGACGTTTCATGTGTCTCATAGTATATACCAGCAACTAGACCGCTGGAAAACGCAAAAACCCAGATTTGTATGCACATATATAATGAATAATGATCAATTAGACGTATAATATTGCATATATTTACATGTTCTATGAGTGATACCTATGCTGCATGCACAACTTTCACAAGTTTTGAGAAGAAACATTGAATTGGGGAGCCACCCCGAAGCCTTCTTAGTGCAACCAGCTGTAAACTGGTACAAATATGAAATCATCATGGCCTTAAATGATCTTAGATGGCCGTAGATGATCATAACAGATCTCAAACTCTACCTTCTTCATGCAACATCATGTGACCTTTCTGACATGTGATATCTTGCGAAATTCATTCAGCAGCATCTGAGAGCTGTGAGGAAGCATAACTGAAAATCCCTGCCCCCACCCGGCTGCTCTCTATATACATGATCAAATCCACGTGAACCTGAGCCATTCCGGTCCCTTGCAACCTTGCACTCAAGCAACTTTTCAGTGACTATCACCTCAAACCTTGGCTGCGCACAGCAAGTCCCACAAGGTCGGAATCTTGGCTCGTCGGCTAGCTATATTGAAGCATATATGTAGCAAATTGGAGCTTTTCTACTTACATCCAGAGTACAAATCAGCATAATCAGTACTTCCAGTCTTCCCTCACCTGTTTCATCCCAACTTGGGACTGCCATCCAACCAACTCGCTGAAGAAAAAAGGTGAGCAACGCACCAGACTCAACTACGTAGAAAAACTCGGCGCCCAAGTCATTTTCGCGAATCAGCCTCCGGCCAGGCCTCGCAATGGCAGCGACGCCGCTCTGGTCCAAGGATGAGTTTGGCAACAATGGGGGAACGTCAATGCATAAACTAGCAAATCTGTGCAAATCGTGTTTCCATTCAAACATGGACCCCCTAAAACAGGCTGAAACTTCTTTGGATCATTTTGCAGGTGTCATATCTCTCTTGATTCATAATTTGGCCTTCCCATCTTTCATCGGCGTTTCCTGATGGTTCCTGGATGGACCTCTTCGCAATCAACAGGGACACCACTGCTGCCCAAGGCACACCACCTTCTCCCGCCACATGTTGGCAATAATGGCTTGAATCTTCTGTTCTGTCAGGCCGCTCATCCCACCATTCAAGTTGTCGCTGTTCAGGAGGCACTCCCTGCAACTGGAGTCATGATAAATCATGATGCAAACTGATCTGCTTGAACATCCTTTGACTTTATGTTTAGAAAAAAAAATCATAAAAATTCGCTCCACTGCATTCAAGGATGCTTGAACACACTTCTCATGAGCACATGAAGCATGACAATGTGGCCCCACCTGATGAAAGCCTCATCTTCTGGAGTTTTCGGCGTGGGCGGTTTGTTTCTTCCTCATTTGCGGCCGTGTGTGGAAGCATTCGAGGAAGCACTGCAGTCGTGCCTTCCTTGAGTTACTGAATTCATTCGCATGAACCGGAATGCGTCAAAACAGTTGCATGCAGCAGCCCTCAGTTTACATCAACTCCCCCCATGGTAGGTTAAAACAGCATGACATCGCCTGCTTTACCTTGAAACTTCGCTGATTTTCATGACCTGCGTCTGCGTTATCGTACCGTAATTTGTTGACATTACAATTGATCCCTGTGGAACCATTGCTGCTCCAACTTTCATGCCAAGGCTCTGATCTTCGGTTTCCCTCAGAATAGCTGTAATAAGTTGGAGCTGTCAAGTGAGGTACGGGCAATGAAACTACCACAGGGGACACACGTCAATGTGGACATGTCCAATTTGTGGAACGTAGATTTATGGATCTACTGTATGCACCAAGTTGTTTTCAACTCTTGGACGTCAAATGTCTTGAACCTTTCCGGTTGAGATGCAAGGAGGACCAGCAAATGGGAATGATACGAGCGCCCGCGCTTTCTCACATCAATGGACAGATCTCACATCAACGCACTGGCACACCCACCGGTTTTAATGATCTCACATCAATGGGGCAGATCTCACCTCATCCCAGTGGCACACAGTAGGAAACAAAGTCAGATATAGCGCAAGTGCAATACCAACATCTACAATGCCCCTGCGATTTGCTAATCCAGAATGTAGGGGAGAATCATGTTTCAGGTGCATATTGAGGAGCAATGCCCAATGGCACACTGGCTAAACCAACCTTGGAAGTACCGATATGAATTGTAAGCGGCTGTCTTTGATTTGTGAAGGTAAGTCTTTGTGACTTGGTATTCGGCCAAAAGATGTATTCATTGAAGACATAACAAGTCGAATTCCCGAGTGGCACACCGACTTTCATCAAAGATCTGGGGGCTGGGGCGCTTGTCAGTGGGCTACAATCATTCACAGCATAAAAACGTTTGGCAATCCAGAGTTCAGGCAGCACATATGTTGCGGGCATGCAACGAAACATTTGGCGGCCAACCACACATCACTTAGCGAAGTGGGGCTTGCTGACCAAGCGAACTGAACAGTTCTTCTTCCAAACCTAAAGCTGTTGTAACCATTTAGGAAGCCATGCAGGCAACAATACGAGTATGGTGCCACAGGCGGCACGAAGATTGGACTCAAACGAAGCCCCAACGAGGTCTAAACGAGGTCCAGAGAATGGCAACGCCAGGGGATGATGGCCTATCATTTAAAACATGTTTATTCATAAACACACATGCAGCTGGCACTTTTACCTCCTAGAAAGGAACAACTACACTCTAGGTGACATATCTCATGACGAATGCAGGTGTGCCTATGCGATTGGGTGACTAAACGCAACAAACAAAACTGCTAGATATTATGTACGTGACACATTTGTTTGATGAAACCTAGGCGATGTATCTCATGACAAATGCAGGTGTGCCTTGGCGATTAGGTGACTAAACGCAACAAACAAAATTAGTAGATATATTTACAACTGGCACCTTTGCCTCCTTGAGAAAAGCAACTCAAGTCTAGATGGCATACCTGCTGACAAACGCAGGTGTGCCTATGCGATTGGGTCACCAAACGCTACAAACATAGCTTTTAGATATCAGTGTGTCACCTGCTATTGATGAGCTGCTTCCATAGGACCGGCAGTCCGGCTTGCAGGCGCAGGCGTAAAGTCAGGAGGCGCACTGGGCCCGCTGCGGGATCAGGCACAGACACCTCATTGAGCACAGGACCCGTTGCCCATTGGATGTGGCGTAGCTTCTTGCAAAGCCAGCCAGGCCTTGACAGCTTTCTGTGGTGGCTCAACTCCACCCTGGTCCGCTTTGCTGCTATCTCTGCTGCCTTTTTCGTCTTTGCATTTGTCTTTCTTGCAGCGCTGGACCACATGCGGGCAGACAGGGCGTTTGAAAACTGTGCCTGGCTGCTTCACCGAGGCAGGCATAAACTCACGAGCCCAGCACCACACATAGACACTCACAAATGCTGGTGTGCCCTTGCGTTTTGGGGTCTCTAAGTCTTAATCAATATGATTGACAAATTAGGATTTTAGATGATCGAATCTACTGAAAAAAAGCTCCTCCCAACAGCACACCTACACTTGAAGCGAGATCTGTCCCCCGAGACAAGTAAGAACACCTACCCAGCATGATGTATTTGCTATGATATTTGACATGATATGATATGATATGATATGATATGACATGCTGCGGTAGTATGACTGGCTGGTGCGTCTGTTGTCATTCTACGTTTATGTGGACCGTCTGTGCTCATGTGCCTGTACCTTTTCGATCCATTTCATTAGGGTGGATTTGTATGCCTGTTTGGGTATCTGGCCAACGTTCAGTATGACCAAATATGCGTAGCTGCATTTTTTCGTGGGTATCGTGAGATATGAACTTTATCACATAATATCTATAGTATCAACATCTTGGGTACGGCCCAAACAATGCAACAATGGATAATGAATAATGAACGTTAATCAAGGTCCCTTAGTAATTAGTAAGTGGTGATTATTTAGGCAGGCCCAATATGCATAATACAAGTATATCGCATATCGTTTACATGGCCGCTGGCCGTATGTGAATCTAACCCAATGGATTCGTCGCCTATGCCAAGAAACTCTCAGCTTTGCGATCTGCGAAGGTGAGCTTTTCTTTGAGGCCCAACTCTTCAAAGTGCTGGCGCCAGTGAGACATCATCCATAGCGTTTAAGGTTTGAAAAGCAAAGGTGCAAAATTACGAAGAAAAATGAAATTAAATTTATATAAATAATAATTGTATCTCAAATATTCGAAAACATAGATACCGTCTCCGACCAGTTTTTTGGGGGGCTGATTGGATCTGAATCTGAGGCTCACTTCGAGGGCAACATTTTAAAAAAAACAATTCCAAAACATAAAAATGGAAATGATTGGAGCATATTGCAACATGAAAGAAGACTCGAATCAAATTGGGAGGCAAACCGGTAAGACACCTGTCTCTGAATCTTCAAGCATTCCGCAAAGCTTTCGGAGGTGATGGTCGCTGTCCGTGGCTCTGACGCCAAGAGAGCTTTCTCTCCAAAATAATCTCCAGGGCCCAAGCGCCCTACCACCTGGCACAGAATGTGACTGAAATCTCAAAGTCTGAAACGGTGCTTCTAGGTGTTGCCTTAATATGAGTATGAGTTCCAAATTTCACTAACCACGGCCTCGACTCCATTTTTACCTTTCCAAGGCATCCTCTCAAAGATGGAGCATTGACAAAAGGGACACCCACCTTGTCCCCCTTCGTGGTGTGGACCGTGACACTCGCTTCGCCCTGCCGCAGCACATAGAAATCATCGCCCATCTCTCCTGGCATTGAATGTAGAACCAATCTTGAGAAGCTGCAAGTCTTTTACGAGCTTTCAAACTCCCACAGTTCTTGGGGGAAGAAGCGCCCAGCATGCCCAGCATTGCTTCGCATTGTTGCATCCGAGCCCAGGAATGCTGGATGCCATCTTGGGTATCCAACAAGTGAACATCTTGGTACCTTACAGTTGGGCCCCTGGCCTATGATGGATATAATGACGTGCTGAGCACTGAGCACTGCCACTACCAAACTGTTCATCACCATCCACCGTCCAAACCCAACTGCACAGCATTTCCAGGTCCTTCTTTGATGATCACCGTGCGCGGAGGGAATTTCACTGACTTCGCTGCTCTCGCCTTGGTTGGTGGGGGGGAGTCAAATCAGCTGAAACATGCTGGATACGAGCTAGTGACTGAAGTATCAAACTAATTTACAAATAGGATTGGGAATGATATTCACTTATGACATTATGACTTATGCAATCTTATTGGCTAATGAATGATGAATATATTTGTTGGTACTATTTCGTAGCGCCAAGGTACAACGAGAGGTTGCTGATCCAATGGCAGCCGCTTCAGGAGAGGCACCTAAAAGGCCGAGGTCCATGAGGGTCCAGTAACCTGGAACAAATCCTAGGTGGTTGAGCCGCCCACTTGTCTGGTTTAATAAGTAAATTGGGACAAAAATTAAAACAATATCTGAAACCACCCCCTAGTCTGGATCATTGGAATTTGTTGTAAATGAAATTAGCTATAGTGGGTACATATTCAGGTAGGTCTAGGTATATTTGCGCAGTATTACATCTGCATCATGTGCAGGACATGTATTGCTATTCCGATTCCACGGTATAAACAATGATTTGAAGCAACATGATATCACTGATTCACAACATGCATCCAATTTGAGGGACTGTCTGACAAATTATGTATGGCTTGAAAGTCAGGAAATCATAGACAGTCACCTTCATTCCATGAGGGTTTACCTCTGGGAAAATGCGTTTCTGACAGCAAACCAGCCTGAAACAAAAACCGAACTTTGTCCTGGTAGTCCGTATTCTCTTGCAGGTACCTGGAACACTGTTGGTTGGGTTGGCTTTAGGCGGCATGACAAAAATGGACAGGGAAGTATTATATAAGATTCTTGTTTCCACCTTCCTAGCTCACAGGATTTCACGGGGCACTTGTAGAGTTCTTCCTTTTTCTTTTTCTTCAACGCTTTTTTCGCACTCTTCCGAGCATTGATGGCGTCCTGAGCTGTTGAATTGGTTTTCGTTGAGCCATTTCCATCATTTCCTCTGCTGATCCCTCCACCGTCCATCTCCAGGGCCAAGAGACTTGCCGCCGTTTCATGGAGTGTGACACGCTGGATGCAGAGCCCATCGTTTCCACGTTCACTTCACCATGGGTACATCGCAACTACTCAACAACAGTTAGACATGACGGGATGCCGGCAACATGGCACAGTAGCCCTATTTCATCCTTATGTGCCATATATGATGACTTCTGGGATGCCATTTGCCTATTAGCACCTTCCAAAGGCAAAACATGAAATACCCCAAACCGGACCTAGACATCTAAGGAGTACGAAAGCTGGGTGTCAAATCTTTGTCTGAGTGGGGCATTGCTGGGGGAGAAACCTCGGCATGTGCGACACATATCATCTAATTGTTGTTTATATATTATGGCTGCTGTAAAGCATTGCCATACATACAATACTGTTGGAATAAAATACTGTTGGAATAAGCCTGCAAAAAAATGTGATTATTGTCGTAGATCTTGCTTTCTCTTGCAGCACTTGTATCAACAGTCTGACATGGTTCTTCATCCTTTCGTATGCTTCTGCGGGGGTGAAACTTCCGCGCGAAAGCTTTCAACGCGCGAGTTGAGACGAAACTGGCGAAAAGGATGCGAAAGTCAACTGGGCATAATGTTCTTTGCAAGCCACTGACCCTGAGGTCATGTTGGGCATACACATTATCAGTGTTGCAAAAACACACCATGTGGCATGTGGAGCAGGGTCATGGTTAGTAGTCAGCATACTCAAATACAATCAGGGATTAGGATTTGGATGGGAAACTGAGCCCTCAGCTTGCACAAGCCTCTACCCTTCAAGAAATCAGGACCTTGGCAACAGGAAAAACTGTGTGCTCGCTCTTTGGAGATTGTGTCAAGATGTTTCAAGTGCTTAGGCGTGTGAGTTCAAAAAAATCCAACTAATTAATGTAAACATCTCAAATCATGCGAGAGCAATTCGAAACGCTCAATTTCAAAATCATTCAAAATCCATCATCTTAAATTTGTGCCTCCTCCGTCTCTATAAAGCATACGCATGAAACAATCCAAAGCCCTGCCACTTCGTAAAGTTGTCCAGGAGGCCCCACAATCGCAGCAGGGATGAGTCCCAATGTCTACAGTGTAAACCTTAAGCATTCACACGGCTTGCAAGATTTTGAAATGGGCCGATCATGGGCCGATCATATACTGTACTGCTATAGGCTATAACTTAACAAAAATGTTCAACAAATATTCATACTTACAGTACAATATACGACTGGAAATTCAAAAACTGTAAAGAAGTAGATAGTCGAAAACAAGCGACAAAAATGTTCACAACCCGTCACCTCTCAACAAGTTTCTCATTTGGTCTTCAACAGCTTTGTTCTGTCACCCTTCCTGTTAGCTTGGCGATGTACATTTCCAGTACTACCAAGCACTTTGAATTCTGCTCCGGGACCTCCAGGGGAAACATGACATGTACAGAAAATGAGGTAAAAACCAACATCTCACCCCTGGCATATTGGCCTGCAGGATGTCTTTGTAGCTGCAACCTCAAGTTGATACAACCGAAAGATACCAGTCAGCCAAGTACACCAAAACAAGGATGAAAAATACATTCCTGGCAAGGGATGCCTTTTGGAAAACACCATTTTGCGGTTCCATGTTATAGTTCTGGGTCGAAAACTCTGTGGCACCTTACCCTCAACCTGGTGAATGAGGCCGCTGCAAATACAAGCGCTGAGATAAAGCTCTATCAATACGATCACCTAAACCGGCGCTGCCGGCGCAACGTTTTTGCACGCACCAGCTGGGTAGCAACCAAAATAAAACTCAAGCTGTTGGAGGTGATGTGCAACTCAATGTAACTGATCTATACTGATTTTACCTTTTTACCGTGGCGGAAAATGGATGATAAGAATTGCACATGAAATACTGTGAACCATCATGAACCATCTGCAGTCATAGGATTTCAGATGGTGGACAAAACATTGCAACTAAGGAGTCCACATAGAGCAATGCTGGGGGAACGTACAAATCGAGCAGCCCGTTTTTCTTCCCCTGCGTTTCCTGCAACACCTCAACATGCACAGTCATGTCTTCAGCATTCATGCACGGATGGACATATGGACATTCCACATGCTATTTACTTGACTTCACTTTTGTCCAAACGCCAGCAAAATTCATCAGAGTTCAACAAACAAAAATTTTGTCTTCCATTTCGGATGCCACAGCTGGCACGAATGAATCAAGTCAACGTGTGAGCTCGTCTTGATCAATCCACTACAGCATCTTGAAAAGCTTCAGCTAGAGTGCCTTGACCACGAGTTGAACTAGAGGTGCTCCGTGCGCCTCCTGTGACCAAGCAGTACATTGAGACTATTGAGACATATTGAGACTATAAGTGTTCATGAAATGTTGGGGATTTCCAAACGCATGGGACTTGTCAAGAAGGCCCCTTATTGGCCAATATACATCCTCCGCATAAAATGGTCACATTTTGGCTTAACAACGCACAGTGCCAAACACATCCAAAAACCAATAGTCATCTTAAGGATTGAAAGTATCGCAAGATGCAATCATGTGTCTTTGGAAGTCTTCCAAAGCATCTGCTGTCCTCTTTGACTCCTTAGCTTGGCACTTCTGCCAATCCAAGATGCGCCAACAGTGATGTGGTTTAACTTCAGCACTGAGGTCAGGCACGAAGACGCTCCTTCAACAACTGTAGCCTGCATTTTGTAGGATCAGTGTGGATCCATGGTTATGATAAAGTTTGTGTCAGATTCAGATTGTGAATCTTGAATCTAGTTTCATTTTGTCAATGTTGGGGAACAATATCCAACCAACTTGTCAAGTGCCTGGGATGGCCGTGCAGCCCTTTTTGGTGCCCTGCCATGCCAAATTTCTGCGGTGCAGTGTGGCATTTGCTCAATGATTCATGCCTCGATGTTGTTGGTTTTCTCTTCGGTGCTGGCGCGGGCTTCTTTTTCGCCGCTGCTTTGGCGGCCTCCGAATTGTCATTCAAGCTTAACTTGCCATTAGACATGGCGAATATGATATCAACTCAACAACATCCAAAGCAAGCAACTTTTGAAACGTCCCCCTCACACACAATAGCACCAGCCTTGTTTTTGATGACTTTGGGCGTAGTACCTTACCACCATGTGTTCCAACATGTCCAAATGAAGCTCGGCGAGATTTTGCAGTCAAGTTGCGAGTTTCGGGTGTTTTTCGAGGCATTGCTCAAAGCAGTCGCCGTAAATAAAACCCAACGTAGTAAATACCGTAAATACACTCATGACTAGTTGGTTCCTAACTCCGAATACAAACAAATTTCACAAACCAAACTCAATGCGTATGATTGATTCTACGATTCTATACCCATGCGCAAGGTTGAAAGGAAAACAACTGAGATGGCAGGATGGCACAAGAATTATGTTGAGACTTGCTATATGCTTATCGCATCAGATGGCCCTCATTGGTGGCGAAGAGCAAAAATAAAGAAAAAAGAACAAATTGAAAAGGAATTTCAAGACATGCTCCGTCAATGGTCCTAGATAACAAGGAAACGGCAACAGCCTCTCACAGTTCCCCATCTGAGCACGGACCATCCCATAACAACAAAGCCTATACACTTGCAAAATATACCTTCGTCGAAACGGAAATGGGCTTGGAACGCAGATTAACGGATCTCGAACTAGCAAGGAAGCTCAGGCTGCAGCACATCTTTTTCTCGTCCCATTCAATGTTCTTCTCTCAATCTTCAATTTTGGAAGGTCCTTTCAGAACTGTTTTGGAAGTGCCTCGAAGCGTCCATTTAGACGAACTACGCATTGATTGACAAAATGAAAGAACTATTAGGTAATTAAGATTGCCGTTTGTATAATATCTCTAATTTGTTTCGATGATGTTCAATGATTTTCAGAGATTTTCACCATAGAATATCCAAGTCTATCCAGCATACAACTATGCTCAAGCGCCTGTGCCCTCTATACAGCCATCTTCAGCAGTCAGTTTGCCTTGCGTGCTCCGACGAACTGTGATGCTCAATGTCTTAGTAGAAGCGGTGATGCCAGGACCGTCCGCCGACTGCAAGTCCAGGAGTTTAGGCTCTAACTCCTGTAGTGGCTCCAATGTGCCAAGATTGAATCATATTGAATCAATCTATACAGTAAAATCCAAAATTTTCCAAGATCAAAATCAATGAAGACTCCGCGATCGTATGTTTCATAACACAGAAGATCCCTCCTTCGTCTCGAATGCGTTCCAACTAATTCGAATACACTGAAGCAATGAAGTCAATCCCAATTCCGTCCTGCCAAATCCGGCTGGCACGGCCTTCAGGACTCTCTGGCAGCCACACCTGTATTGCTGTGAGAATGGCCAAACGGACGCGTCTTCTCTCAGCTTGGCGCATGGAACTCCCTTCCCAATCTGCGCCTGGCCCAAAGCCACCAAGAAGGGAAGAACTAGCGCTGCACGACTGAGGGCAGGCCTGTGCCAACGTTCGATCCAAAACGACGCATCATGATGTATAACATGTCCCCTTATGTCAGCTATGCAGGACATGTATGTAAATGCCCCCTTCATTGCTGGAAAACTGTTTGGGCTGCAATAGCGCCACGGCGGAACATGGCACCCCATATCCCCATCTATGAATTTGCAAGCGCAATGAGGCAAACCACAAGAGCGCTATCGCCAGGACACACACGAAGCGAGAAGGATAAAGCGGCAATTGCAAGGCCTCGGAGCATCCATGATGACTTGTTGCTCTGTCATGCCCGGATTTGTTAATTTAAGAGATGCCCAATAAGATTCACTATAAGATCTGAAGGTTAGATTGTCTTTCGTTGGGGGCTATAGCTGGAATCAAACTGCCAAAAACGATTGTCTTTCGAATTTTGCAACTACTAGTCAAACCCCAAGACTGTAAAAAACCTGTGTGCACGCAACAACAAAAACATCAACCAGACATGTCATCTTTGTGGATTATAGCTTTATTAGCGCTTTCTTGTATGAAAACCCTGTAGGCATGCACGATGCCACGACTTCATGTTGCCTGCTACGATTTAGGGCTAGTACCCAGTATCAGTAGGTCAACTTATTTTAGCACCTGGCAGTACATGCAGATGCTGAAGATGTTCAAGATGTGACATGACATGCACTGCCCCAGTAGCCCCAGACCGTGTCAAACCAGCTTCCCAATTGTTTGCCAAATTGCTGATGAAGCAAGAGCAATGGAGATTGTTCACCTGCAGCAACGATCCACATGACAAAATCGGTGACGTGCTGCAACATCTTTTTCTAATTTGTTTCAGTTTTCAGATGTTTAGAGAAAAGCACTCGCACTGCAACTGCAGAAGACATCAGAAGATACACAATAATCACCAAACTGCGCAAGCACTGACAAGGCCTGCGCTTGCGCATAAGGTCGAAGAAAGGCCACCAAAGTCGCCATTAGCAACGTCACAGCTAGAGATAACTGCAACCCATCACGGCTTCGCACTACCTCAGCCAGGACTCACTCAGTCGCAGCGACGTGAGACGAGTGTCTTCTGTTCACTTTTTTTCAGCTGTGTGCCAAACAAATTGGTTTCGCAAACTGTCACTGCATATAACGACTGCATACTTCAACTATTATAGATGTACACCGTCTAACCATTTCGGTGAAACCTCCAACACATTTCTGCAAGTGAGGGGCGGAGACTAATGATACGGCCACAAGTTTTGAAAGGATCTCCATCCAAACGTTTTGGCAAACAGCCTCAAGGTGCAGAGACGGGCTCAAAAGCTTCCGCCAGGACACACCAAGAAAGTCCCACACATGAATTGCATTTATGCCCCGGCATGGTTTGTTTCCTGTATGCAGTCTCTAACGTCGCAGTCATACGAGCAACGTACTTCATGAGCATGTCCCTGGCTCCGGCCAACAGTCCTTGGCTCGGACGCGCCAGCACCACAACACTTCACCACACCTGTTACATCCCGTTGCTGTAGCAGCTCCTTGGCCTCCGACCGTCACCTTTTGTGGCTAAAGCATGTTAAAGCTATGACAGTGACTAACTAGGGGGGAACGCTAAGAAGATCTAAGACGGATCATGGAAGTTTCTTCAAAGTCAAACCCATCAAACCACATTTTAAGTCACTGAAGTACAGTTACTATCAGTCACGACCCTCAAAGTTGCAACATGTGTCTGACATGCACATCATTGGATTTCCGTGCCAATGTATTCCCAACCTTTGTGCAAATCAAATAAACCTAAAGGGGGCTCAAGTGGGGAAAAGAAGCGTAACGTCTGATTCAAGCGTTTCTTCAAGCTCCAGTCTTACATTGCTTTGGCCGAAATCCACCCGAGACAATTAAAAGAGGAGCCACACAGCACCGCCGCTTGCGATAAACAATGATGAACATAAATGAAGGCTCAGTCAAGAATGAGGGTTCGAATTCTCTTGAACAATCCACCAAAGTTACACGGATATAGAAAGACTGCGAACAGCATACACAAACATCAACCTACGTTTGTCCAGGATACAGCCACAAAACAAAACAACCTCAACAAATCAAACAAATGGATACAAATGGCACATTTGTGGGAAAGCTCCGCTCAAACAAATGGCACATCCAGGCGAAACTCCCATGAAACAAGGCAAGGGCCATCCCTAATCGGCCTAAGATCATCTGCACTCCAAGTTTCTCTCACGTTCGTTGGGCAGTGCTAATTCGCAACGCTCAAAGAGCACACAACGCTCCATCAGCATTTCCTTGGCAAAGATGTTCGCAATACTCCATGTATGTGGATGGTAGCTTACACCCTAGAAGACTTTGATGGAGCTTGCCAAGCTTTTCAAGTTCTGGGGCATAATCACTGGACAATCTCATCAAGTTCTCTTCAGGCTTAAAGACCGTTTCTATCAAATGAAGTCACCAAATCGAGTTGCCAAGGCATGCAAAGATGAGATCATCCTTTGACCTTAACCCCCTTCAACATACTTCAACATCCTCTTGCACACAAGTTTCGGTGATGGCCCGACATCGGAGCGCGTCAGAGAGTCGTTTCAGATCCGCCACGTCTGCCGAAAGTGTTTCCAACTCAGCCAAGCTCAGAATTTGAGGACGTTTCTTGAGTTGGATGGGCTTTCAACTTCACTACATTTCTCTTTTCTGTTGTTCCAAACAATAATAAATGACTAGTTGTGCAGCGGGGGTCAATTGACATGAGTTTTCCTCTGTTCAGATGATTTTCTGAGATCAAACCGGTCAAAGCCAATTGAATCTGTATGCCTCAACCTGCCATTCCCAGAATCGCAGGATCCAAGGACTCTTGTCAAGGCCCAGTCACAGACTCCACCCCAAAGAGGTCGCTAAACAACTGACGCTCGCAATCTGCCACCTGTAAGGTCCTTGGACATGTCAGGGGCGATCCCGGTAGCTAGTTAGTGGATCACCAACTATCTTGTCCTCCCACAGTATCGTGCCCCTTTTAGTCCCAGCATCACTGTTGTGGCATTCAAATTGACATGTACCTCATCTTCCAAAAACATCGCTGAATAGGCCACTGCTCCCGCCACCAATCGCCGATCCAGCATCTCATCCTGACCGGATCAACAGAGAAAACCGAGATACCTGAAACAGCCACATACGGCGAATACGCAGGTGAATCACAACGAAAGCCCTCAAGAGTTGGCCATAGCTAGCCTATCCGATACCCAAACCTCCAAAATGATCTAAATAATTCATGATTGCAAATGATCTTATAGCACCTAGGCAATGAAAGACTCAGGACCTCTCCTTCAATTCTGAGAGTTGGTCATTTAGCTGGCTCGGGATCTGCTCAAAGTGGAACTCCTTTCCTTCCAACTTTGGTTTCGAAAAGCTCACCAAGAGCTTGTTGCGTTGAAGGACAATGTGCTGCTTGACGAAAAGATACAATAGGAAACCCGGGATGAGGACCACGTAGAACAGCAACGTCGCAAAAAAAATGCACTGCACCTGACCGGAAAGTTGCATGGTCCGTTGCTTGGCCTCACTATTCCCACTTTAATTGCTGGAAGAAGGGCTGGAACTTGCCAGACTCATCTTCCCAAATACACCGATAAAATCTTCAACAACTCGGTTTCACCAAACCCTCAAACAGTCCACCGGCGATTATAACATGTCCAGTAAAAGTATTCAAAATATGAATGGAATATGGAACTTTGATGATGCTTCAAGATCATGAGGGTTTGATTACTTCATGCTGCATCACACTTCACCACCGTTCAGGGACAAAGCCCGAGCCTCAGGCAAAAGTTGCGAGCACTTCAGGCTAGGCATCAACTCTTGAAAGGCGAAGTCGCCTAAATCTCGTCCACCTGCCAAAAGGTGCAAAATATCCTATGGCTCGACCATTCTTCGAGTATAATATAGCTAACTATAGCAAACTATATGATTAGCAATAAGCAAACTTATACTACGATTGACTCTAACACACTTTAAGATCCGAAAGGCTACGCAGTGCGTATAAGTATAACTCTGCAACTCACATTCACAGTTGTCCACTCAAACCCTACAGAAGCATGAATTTGTTTTTTAACTTTGCGTGGGCTGGTCGTAGCACGGTCACGGTAATCACACCCTGACCTGCATCATATTGCTTGCAGCTTACCAATTTGGCACAAGAGGAAGCGCCACCAACGAAGAAGACCGATAGCACCAGAAGGCCCTTGGGGATTCCTGGCCGGACAGCACTACTGCACGCAAGGCACTTTGAATCAATTCAGCGTGAAACAAGGCCAAAAAACGTGGATTGTAAGGAGATAACAATCCTGCTCCAGAGTTTATACACGTTGTTTCGAGGTTACCACAAAATGTTTAAGCATTTCGTGGCTAGTAGTAAAGTAGGTCAAAATGTAGAAGGAACTCTAAACAACCTGTTTTGAATGGTTTCAATCGGATAATTCCAAACCTTTGCAGTGCAGGAAACATCCGTTTAAAACTGAGTTGTTGGGGTTCCAGGTAGATCATACGACCAAATCCGTTGCCTGATCCGGGCTTTGCCATCTCCATCACGCCGCAAACGCATACTAAAATCAGCGGCACAATCGGGGAAAGCATAGCCATCCAGTATCTTGCTGCTGCACCATCTACCAAGCACTGGAAGTTAAAGGCACCTGGCGGACGCGGAGCATGCTAGAAAGTGATGATGTTTTTCATTTTTTGTTTGTATTTGTTTGATTCATCCAATCTCCTTGCCCCAGCCAGCTGATCTTCTCCTGCCTTGAAGATCAATAAGAGAGAAGCTTATGCCTTGAATGAAGGGAAGCTCTGGCAAGTTTGCTTTCCAGTCCGCAAGGCTGCGCAGGCGATCACCATGTTGCGTGCCTTTTTGAGATGTGGACAGCGCTGATAACACTGCCCAAAGCTGGCACGTTTGCAACAAGACCGGAGCATTCTGCTTGACTTCGATGAGAAAACCGCCTCAAAGAATAACATAGGGGAACACTTCGGAACAGTATGGATGCATGCAAATATGTTAAACAATTTATGTCATGATAAATTTCCGATACTGTGCCTGTATGTGTTGCGCATTCTTGTGGCTACACAAGCGTTCCAAACAATCAGCTGCAAGAAACTCTAGCCAGCTCGGAGTTTTGATCAAGTTTTGACGGCGCCTGTGAATCCAACTCGTGCACCGGCGGCCATTCGGTACCAAATGATGGCTGTAAGAGCTATCACAGCTGCTATTCCCACGGCAGCAACCACCCACCAACTCATTGCTTTTCTGGACTCTTGACAGGGCAAGCATCCGCCACTGCTTGCAAAGAAACCATGCACACAGTCCATGCACAAAATGCCACCATAGCCTTATTATACAAATCACTTTTGATGCACTTCCATTCAGGTGTTTTGTGGGAACTCCTGGCTACTTCAAATTCTGACTCCACCTAACCCCTCGGCCAAGTTGCCTGTTGAACAGTTTTGGTCAGCTCGGCCGGAGTGATTGCAGCGGCTACTTGGCTCGAAACATTTGAAGCTGAAATTGGCCCGGCTTTCCTGAGGTGCAAACGGCAATATCATGTATTATCGGCAATATCATGTATTATCATGTGAGAAATTGTGAGAATTTGTACTGTTTTCAAGCACCTTGCGGTGAAAATGGAAAAGTTTGATCTTACAACCTTCTTCGAGTCGAGGGTCCAAACGCGCAAAGCCATCTAGAGGAGGAGCAGTCTGCACTTCTGAGTCCTCCTCCGAACAATTGAGGTTCAGCTCTGCGCAGCTCACACAACCTTCATTGCCCAGAGCCCGGAATTTACCGCATCCACAGGCTGTTCCATGGTGAACCAAAATGCGACCGTCTGAACATGCGCACTCGGTTGGTGACGTGGCACCACGTCTATGTGTCTTGCTGTGATTTGGACACGGGATGCAGGAGGCCGCATTGGTACGGTTGCTGTAGGACTGCTCGTCGCACTGCGTGCAAGAGTTTCCGACACCGCTCCATCCTTCCAGGCACACACACATCTTGCTGGGTAAGAACTCGTTGCCACTCACAATCTGGAGGTTGTGGTATCTAGAGTCAAGGCCAAAGCATCCGTAGCCTGAAACGGCAGGGTGGTGATTCAATTGCATTCAATTGTGCTCTTCTGGCTGCAGGCTCCTACCATTCTGCCAAGTGAGGTGTCTTTAGAACTCTTCTCAAGCAGTATAGACCAACATGTTTTTGTCTTTATTGAATTATATTGTTACGACATGTCAACCCCTTCCCAATGGCCCAACTAGCGCCTGCATCCTTTGACGTCCAAGACAACCGTTCAGTCAACTGCAGCTTACCCGCGTTGAACAACTTCAGGGTTTCATGGAAATTTGCAAGCTTAGTACTTCGCAAGTCCAAATCCATCTTGTTGTCCACTGCCTTGCAAGAAAAACGCAATCCACGAGATTCATACTGGATCAGACCAGCAGCATTTCCCACCATATCAAACCAGCTGAAGATGATTTTTCAAAGAAAATATGCAATATGGACACAGGACGAAGAAGCATCCGTCACAACAAAAAACAGCAGAACATCATGAGCTTTGTAAGGCCACACTGCGAAGATCTACGTAGTGTATCTAGCACCAACATACCAACAAAGGTGCGTGGCATGACGTATCAGAAAGAATTACAGTACGGCGAAATGTAGCGTTCATTGATTTTGCTGCTTCTGCACTGCATCCTCGGGGAGGGTTATTGTATTTAAAGACCTTGAAATGCATGGCTGCATTAATTGTTAACATGTGAAGATCTTGTTGGTGAACCTGACAGGTACCACTCTGCTGGAGGACATGGGAAGTCTCTTAGATAGACTAGATTGTCTGAAGCAGTCCATTTTGATGTATTTTGATAAGCTCTACCTGCCAGTCTGCCAGTAAGTTCCATTTGGATCTTGCAAATATGCTAGGCAGTAAAATGCATGACAAACATGAGTGTACACGCGATAGAGCCACGAAAGTGGTGCCTCGGTAATCGCACACAACACATGTCCCGGACATTCCCCGACTATGACTTCGCAAAAACGTACCCCCAAAAAAACTAGACGCCGGATATCCCGAAAGCCCAAGGCAACGGAATTTGATGTACTGATAGGTGGCAATCATTCGCAATCCATGGGCACCTTTACACTTTGGCGACAAAACACTGTTATACCAGGCACCCTTGGCAACTTCTACACTAGATACCTGTGACACCAGACAACTTTTACAACAAACAACTTTTGCACCAGGCACCCTTTCGCACCAGACACCCTTTCGCACCAGACATCCGTTACACCAGACGACTTTTTCACCAGATTTTTTTTACACCAGACACCCTTTACACCAGACATCTTTGACACCAAACACCTTTTCCACCAGAATGTTTACAACAAAGAACACAAAAAAAACGCAAACACAGAAAAACGCAAAAAAAACACAACCACACAAAAAAAAGACACACACAAACCCAGTTACACCAAACAATATTTTACAACAAACAACACAAAAACACCAACGCAAAAACACAAACACAAACACAGAAAAACACAAAAACACAAACACGCAAACACAGAAAAACACAAACACAATAACACAACCACACAAAAACACAAACGCAAATACGCAAACACGGAAAGACACAAACACGCAAACACACACACAAACACAACCACACAAAAACACAAACACAGTTACACCAAACAATTTATACACCAAACAAAAAACCCAAACACAAACACACAAACACGCACACGCACACACAAAAACACAACCACACAAAAAACACAAACGTAAACACAGAAAAGCACAAACACAAACACACATGAAGACAAACGCGCAAGCACCGAAAAACGCAAACACGCAAATGCACAAAAACACCAAAAACAACAACACAAACACACAAATGCAAACACGCAAACACAGAAAAACACAAACATGCAAAAAAGCACAACCACACAAAGTACTACAAAGCGCTACTCTGTAGTTACTACAAAGTACTACTCCAGTACTACTCCGTACTACAAAGTACTATTCCAGTACTACAAAGTACTACTCCAGCACTACTCTGTACTACAAAGTACTACTCCGTATTACAAAGTGCTACAAAGCACTACTCAAGTACTACTCCTGTACTACAAAGTACTACTGCAGTACTACAAAAATACTACTCCAGTACTACTCTGTACTACCAAGTACTCTGTACTACAAAGTACTACAAAGTACTACTCCAGTACTACTGTGTACTACACAGTACTACTCCGTACTACTCCGAACCACAAAGTACTACACAGTACTACTCCGCACTACAAAGTACTCCTCCAGTACTACTCTGTACTACAAATTCCTACTCCAGTACTACTTTGTACTACAATACGACTACGCAGAGCAGCGCAACCCTGAGTTGCAAAACACAATGAGATTACGCAGAGCAGCGCAACCCTGAGTTGCAAAGCACAAAAGATTACGCAAACACAAAAGATTACGCAGAGCAGCGCAACCCTGAGTTGCAAAACACCATCAGATTACGCAGAGCAGCGCAACCCTGAGTTGCAAAACACAATAAGACTATGCAGACCAGCGCAACCCTGAGTTACAAAACGCAATAAACCTACGCAGACCGGCGCAACCCTGAGTTGCAAAACACATTAAGACTATGCAGACCAGCGCAACCCTGAGTTGCAAAACTCAATGTAACTGCGACATTCATGTTTCCATTTGGCAAGCATTGAAACCTCCAGTACATTGCGCGGAGCACTTCCTCAGGCAGGCTTAATATTTGCGTTTCGCTACAGTTTCGCGCGATCAACCCACCGAATCCTGCGAGATGGTTCATCGAGCAAAATCAAAATGCGCACATCGCTACAGCTACAGCGGCGTGCATTCCCAAATCTGGAAATGTACGTTTTGCTACAGCGGCGTGTTCAAAAATATCTAAAATTATAAAATTTCGCTACAGTTTCGCGCGATCGACCCCCCGAATCCTGGGAGAGGGTTCGTCCGACAAAATCAAAACGCGCGTCTCGCTACATCGGCGTGCATTCCCAAATCTGAAAATGCACGTTTTACTAGAGCGGCGTCCCCAAACTGTATGAAACATGTCGCGATACTTGTGAGCGTCCGACAACCACGAAGTGACGAAAGGGTTGCTCGGCTATTTAAAAATTTGCATTTCACCACAGTGTTGAGCGTCCGACGACCACGAAGTCACGAAACGATCGCTCGGCAATGTAAAAAATGCTCATGTCACCGGCCACAGTTTTGAACGTCCGACGAGCACGGAGTGACGAAAGGGTTGCTTCGGCATCTAAAAATTTGCATTTCACCACAGTTTTGAACATCCGACGAGCACGGAGTGACGAGCGGGTTGCCTCCCGCCGCGACCCGCCAAAACTACCCTGCGTAAAAAAAAGAAAAATACACTGGCGATCTACCAGATAGAATATTGAGTTGTAGGTCAAATAGCGTTAAAAAAAATAGATCATATTTTTCATTTTTTTTGAACCAACAGATAGAATATTCGGAGTCGATAAAAATGAGTATCAGCTAAGATTGATGTAGGGATTGCAGCAGAAGAGATAGACATGTGTAGGGTTATATAGCTGTTTTAATATTATTTGTTCTACAAAATAACGCTAAATCAACAAACAGAAGAGTGTCACAACACATATTGTTTTTGGGTACCCAAAGTTTTGTAGAAATGTTGTTGAGCTGGGTGGGACTGGAAT